>WTSP01024546.1:0-111727 GCA_025331215.1 Actenoides lindsayi | reverse complement strand
TGTATATATGTATATATCTGTACATACCTCTATCATATGTGTGTTCTTACATGTGTGCCTATTAGGAATGCATGCTCAGCCTTGATGCCAATTGGATCTGGAGACATGGAAACTCTGTCAGACCGCTGGACCTGGCAACAACCTAGCCAAAAGGTCCTGTGAATGGGGATGGAAGAGATGTGGATGTGCCCTCTCCTCCCATGCCTGACATGTATAAAGGATGCAGTGACAAGGATGGGGAGACTTGCAAACACCTCCAGTCTCCCTAGCACTGGGAGTCCAGGACAGTCCTAAAGAAAGTGCAGAGATCGCTGCAGCAGAGCTGGATCTGTCCCGCAACACCTCTGTGACCTGATGATGAGGCCATGTACCACTGGCATGACATTGCCATTGCCAGATAATTTTAACCAGGATTGTAAGAAAAATGAACAGAAAGAGAACCAGTGACTGTTACTTCCACAGTTTGGTTACCTATATAGTAGTTTGCAGTGTAGCAGAACTGCAAATTGTCATCCTACTTGGTTCTTGTGCAAACTGTTACCACTTTGTTACTTTGATTCATTATATGGGTTGACTATGGTGTTTGACTTCCTCTCAGCCTCTGAAAGAACCATGCTTCCACAAGATAAAAAGTTGAGAAAGAGACTAGCAGTCCAACTTATCCAGACAATTTAGGTAAAACTGAATAGCAAAACAAGAATTTGTAATAAGAACCAATAGAAGGTGGCAAGGTAAATATAGGCACAGAGAGAACAACCTTGTACCTACTGCTCATATTTTGCTTTCCAAAATTACAATTTTCAATGTGATTTACAGTCTCCTGCCTATTGCGAGAACTTAAAAACTAGTCAATTTCTTTCATGTTCCTTGCTAATGCCATCATTTTGGGTTTCAGAAAGGTGTTGTTTTCTCAGTGAAGGAATCTGTATTTATTTATGTGTGCCTTTCTCTATCTTCCCAGTGTGAGAGAAGCTAGACATAAGCAAAATCACTGTATATGTGAAAACATCTAAGGACTATGATGGGTTACTAGGCAGTCTGTGGAACTTTCACTAGTTGAGGATACATATAATAAATTAGATGAAGCCTTGTGGGATTGCTACAGATGGAAGGACCTTAAATTGAGAAGATAAATTAATTGAATGGGTTCTGAAACTGCCCTTGGTGAAGAAAGGCAACTACAGCTTTCCTTGTAGAATAAAAGGTTTTGTCTGTGGCTTTTCATGGAGTAGTTTATGTACTAATGTTCTGACCTTCAGTAATATAGTAACAAATATTAACAGAGAAATGGTTATTGTGGCTAATCCATATATCCAGAGAGTATCTGACTTTGTCTCATCTAGTGTCACATATCTAAGTATGCTGTAAAATCTAATATTTTTGTAAAGTATAATTTATTTCCCTGATTTCCCCCTACATATTAAACCTTGAATTTCCTTTGAACATTTAATCTTTGCTTTTGTATGTCAGAGCATTTAAGATATTTCTTGCCATGGAATGACACCAAATGGGTGAAATACTAGTCACTGCAGTGACTTTCACTGCTGAGTACGGTGAATGCCTTTTGGGTCTTTAAAAATCCAATTATTTAAAGTGTTCTGTGATCACTAAATCTGCAGCTGTCATGAGCAATGTAATTATTCAACATCTCAATTCTTAAACAATAATAATGATCAGGACAGGATACAATGAATAGTAAAGTGAAGTAAACTTTGATATGAGCCTCTTTTAAGAGGCCTAAAGAGTATCGTGCTCCAGACCAGAAATATCTCACAGGATTTGACCTCATTAATGTTTATAAATACTTAAAGATTGAGTATCAGGAGGATGGAGCCAGGATCTTCTCTGTTATGTCCCGTGATAGGACAAGGGGCAATGGGTGCAAGCTGGAGCATCAGAAGTTCCACAGAAACATAAGGAAAAACTTTTTCACTGGGAGGGTGACAGAACTCTGGAACTGGCTGCCCAGGGAGGCTGTGGAGTCTCCTCTGGAGACATTTAAAACCTGCCTGGACACCTTCCTATATGATCTGCTTTAGGTGGTCCTGCTCTGGCAGGGGAGTGGGACTAGATGAGCTTTCAAGGTCCCTTCCAACCCTTAACATTCTGTGACTCTATGACTCTGTGATTTGTCTACATTTCCTGGTTTGAGTGAGAACAGAACTAATTCTGGTCAGTGATTTTAATTTTCAGCTCAGTTCTTCTAAGTAACTGTACTGTCTGAAGTTAGCAGCATATTTTCACAGTGTCTGCTTCTATCAGTGATAATACACAATGTCTGGAGTTACTACCAAGGACTGGTGTGCAGACCAAGGCCACTGCTGGAGCTTGTGTACCACATTGGGGTTTGCAGAAAGTAAAAGGCTGCCCCTGCAGGGAGAAGTGGACAGGACAGGTGACCCTAAACTGACCAATGAGGGATTCTATCCCATATATGTCATATTCAGTATAAAGCTCAGGGATCACAAGGGTCTCACCTCACTTGGGCAGCTTTGCTTGGCTTGTCTTGCATCCTCTTCCAGTCTCTTCCTCAGCCAGGATCTGAGGAGGACTCTTGTCTGGTTTGCCTTTGATACCAATTGGTATGTTCCTGAATCTGGTACCAGAATCCAGCTCCTGAACACAGCTCCTGTCTCCTGTGGGGCCCAGTCTGGGACTCCCCCAGTGTCTGCTCTACAGCATCAGTGGTGACGGTGATGTAATTACAATCAGCGGGGTTGGTTCGATACTGGTTTTGTGTATATTTGTATATATTCCATTATTATTATTTTCATTTTCATTAAAGCTGTTGTAGCTGCCTTTTCTAATTGGTAAATCTCTCTCTCTTTCCCTTTGGGGAGGGATGGAGGTTAACAGAGAGTGTCTGTTATAGGTCTATCGGGCTGCCCTGACCATAAACCACGACATTACATGTCACTATTAGAGGAATAAGGAGTATTAGCCTTTGTATATAAACCCTGAAATGATGTTACTTCATCTAGGTCGTTCAGAAAACATTTACATTTTCCTCCTGCATGTTATAACACCATTCCAGACAGGGTCCTCTTACTGTTGCTCAAGAGCCACAGTTACCTATCAGTTCCTCATTTTGCTTGAAAACAATAGTGAAACAAAAACATTAAACTGATGTGGCAATGTTTCTCGAAGAGAACAGACGTGGCCTATCCAAACTCACTTATGCCATAGCTTAAGACATTATCTTGACATAACATAATAGTATTAGTAACGTTAGCTGTAGTACTTTTTTTATTGAGGACAGTGGGAAAGATGATTGAAAGAGCTATTCAAGGGGTCTGGCTTGCCCAAAAATAAAAAGGAGGAAAACAGGCATGTCAAGAGTGTGTGGAAATAAACTGGGCTGTGGACAAGACCGTGTGGGAATAAATTGGACTGCAGACGGTGTCCTTGAGATGTGCTTGAGAGCGGCAGAAAGCAGTGAAGCAAGAAGATAAAGAAGAAAGAAAGTAGAGGATAAACAGGATGGGGGGTGGTGATGGGGACAGCGTAGGATAACCAATGATGTATTAGTTTAGGGTGTGTGAACAGTGTGTGTTTAGAGTAATTAACCAATAGCTGTTAGTGGTAGCATGTATATGGGAAGAGAAATTGCATATAACCCTGGTGGAAACATGAATAAAGCCCTCAACTTTGATCGTATCGATCCATGTTGAGTTCATTTCCCACAATTTATATTCTATTTTTTGAGGTTTTGCTGGAAGATTTTTTTACCTTCTTGCGTTAAAGAGGAAAAAAAAATGAACTGAAACATTGAAACGTTAGAAAATGTTCAAATGGGACATTTTCACTTGCCCACTTTGTTTCCCTCTAATTAGGTAAATTCTATCAGAATTCTTCCTAAGTTCCTGTAAAATTGCAAAGCATCTTCTAAAATGAAGATTCATATAATTTATCCCTCAAATCTTAATCTCTGGATGTGAACTTCTGAGAAAAAGAATCATTAGCCTGCACAAAACATAAAAAACCACTACAAAATGCTTAAATTGTGACATCTTGTTATTGCTAATGTTTTTAAAACAAAAAATCTGAATATATAGACAAAAAACCCCTTCTATTACAGTATATGTTATCAAAACTGTAAGTGCGTAGAAAATACTTTTCAAAGACTAATCTCTAGAGAAGATGATCTTAAAACAAAGGGAGTAAGCAGTTAATGTTATAAACATAGTTTTAATGCATACTACTTTGTATTTCATCTTACAAGACATACATTTTTATTATTGTATATGATACCTTGTCTTCTACATAAAGACAGTTTGAATGAATGAGCTATTTTTCTCATCTCTCAGAAATTTTGGATTAATATGTTTATAAAGTTTTCATTTTTTTCAAAGGAGAGAGAGGACTGTTAGTGAGTAGAAAAGTAAGGATGGTAATTCCTGTGATCCTCTTTCCTAACATGAAGCATATATTAATTACTTACATTGACAAAAATAATTTTTTTTAAAGGTTATTCTTAAAAGTAGGTTTGTATTTCTTCAACAGTTCTCCAGCTTCATGCATTACCAATACAAGATATCATGCCTGGCTTCATCAGCGCATTAGGAAATGTCATATAAACTCAGGAAATCATGAAGGATGCAATTCATTAAAGCTCCTGTCTGAGGCTTTAGGTAGTATTGGTATTTTTAAAGGTGCAGAAAGATAATGCACTGCACAGTAACAGCTAACAGAGAACAACAGCAAATCAGTGCTCCAGCTGTTTGCTCTTCTCTGCATTTTGATATATTTCATTTGTGGACAAGAAGAAAAATATCTGCATATTGCAAATATCCCTTGCCTTACATTTTACAGAGTATAGGAAGTAATAATATTGATTTCATTTTTAACCTGTGCTGAAATGAAGCTAGAGGTTTGTAGAGATAACCTGTGGAAGTACTTTGTATTTTCCTGCTCTAGAGGCTGTGTCATTCTTGATCCTTATTTTGCCTTACTTTATACTTTCTTACCAATGTATTTAAATTCTATGCTAAGCCTTGCAGTGAAAAAAGTGTGGTGATGCAATCTCCCTGGCCCACTTTGTGATATCAGAACCAGCCAACGTTGTCTTCTTGTTTTGTGTGCAAATGAAGTGAGTTCAGACATCTCTTCGGTTCTTGTCTTGGATACTGTACAGTGGCTTGACACAATTATGCACTCCCTAACCATACCTGAAACTCCTGCTGCCTGGATCATAGCCTGCTCTGGAAGGAGACAGAAATAACTGAAAAAATCATTGTCAAATACAGAAATGAACAGTGACCAAAGTGTAATCCTACAAACAATGATCCTAAGAGCGATCCTAGCCAATTGTGATGTGTATGCTTGATCCTTTGGTCAGACTGATGGTAGTTTGGTGAAGGCTCTGGAGGAGGTAAAGGTTTGAGCTATAGCCGGGTCAAGAGCTCTTCTAGTTTCAATCTGTTCTGAAGAGTCACAATAGATGAGAGCAATAGAGTGAACATCAATACAGATGAATTTGGAACACCTGTCATGCAACTAATGCATATATAACATGTGGCTTTTCCAAAACTCATTTATCAAGGAACAAGGAATGTTGTGAGTATAAGGAGTCTCATACCTACCTTTCCATCACATGTGATTTGACTACAAGCTAATCACTTCATCCCATAAAAATCACAGGCTAAATGTGTCCCCTTTGAACTCTCCAGGAGTGCAGCAGGCTGTGGCTTGGTATGTCCCCCATAGCTGGGATGCCTCTCTGGGTAGATATTCTGGATGTATCAGCTATTGTCCACTGGAAAGTGCCAGAGAAAAGTGAGTAATTCACTATGATTTACTGCAAGTGAAGTAGAAGAATATCTTGGTAATAATTTACTGCAAGTGCAGTAGGAGAAAGGTCTTGCTTATAGGTTTACCTATATCTCTGAGTGTTTGTATGATTTTACCTTTATATCTGTGTGTATATGTGCATTTCTGTATGTGATTTAATCTCTGTATCTAGCCATGTGTATTTGTGTGCACAATTGAATTTAGGGAACTCTATAATATAACTTGTATGAATCTCGCCATTCTCAAATATTTAACCAAGTTGCTATGTTGATTATGGTAAATTTTGTTAAATGCTCCTGATAATTGACTAATAGTTAAGTATTGCTAAAAAATACATAACCTAGTCTTGTCATTTACCATAGTAGTACTAGTAAATCTTAAATTGCTGCTATCTCAAAGTTGCATAGGATTCATAGTCATTCATTCTCCCACAAGCTGGCATAGTTCTTTGTATCTTCCATGTAGTAAGTAATAGAGTGAAACTTACCACTGAGCTCTGTCAAGTTCTACTTTTACAAATTCATATTAAAAATCACTTTTTCTAATACCTTTGATGGTGGTTCTTTAAGCAACTTAAATCACTTTGTCACCAATTTGTGTAGTCGGCAGAATCCTAAAATAGGATTCCATGACAAGTGATTTAAGTGATTTTTAAACACTCATCCATGCCAAAATGGATAAATAAGGCTGGGAGCAGGATGGAAATCAGGAATGATGATGTGGCAGATATAAAATGTGCAATGTACATATTGTGGGGTGTAGAGAGAAGCACAGCCTCATAGAAAAGATGGGTCCTGGAGAGAACATTTCATCTGTTAACTTGCCAAAGGGTAGGATCAACTATATTTAAATTATTCACGATAATTATTTGGCTAATGATAGAGATTCTAAAATCTCCCTAGGCAACCTATTCTACTGCTTATCTGTCCTTCCTATTAGGATTTTTTTTTAATGTATTGCTTAAATCTCCCTTGATAACATTTAAGCCCAATAAATCTTGTTTTATGTGTAGCAGACTTCTTTGCAAAAATCTTTTGCTTATTCGAAGATTGCTGTCTCCCATCAGTATTGTCCTCTCTAGACTAAACTCTAAGAACTTAACAGTTTCCTTTTACAAAATGCATTCTGAGTCTCTGAGTATTGCTGTTCCTCCACTAATTCTTTTGTTTCTTTTCAATTGATTATGAGATTTACTGCCAAAATTTGAATGCAAATACTCCAGCTGAGCCCTTACAATTGAGGGATTACTTTCTGTGCCTTATAGAATAGGCTGTCTAGAATTCAGAAGACCGTGGATACAGCTTGTATACAGCTACTGAGACACACATTACTCAGTACATTGTTTATCTGCAGATCAGCAGTACGTTATTTTTGCAGTAAGTGTGATATGTTTGTCATAAAATATACTGCATGATAGCAAATATCCATTAGCAATTATTTGCAGTCTTACGTGCTGAGGAACCTGAATGTCTATATTCAAATTAGAACACTCTGCCTTTAAAGAGTCACACATACCTTTATGTATCACAGTGTAAAGTCTGCCCTTTCACAGCACTGTCAGGTAGTTTGATTCATGCTCAGCTTGTGATTTCTTATAATCCCTGGATCCTGTAGTACAGGTATTTAACCAGTCTATATTTTGCTGTTGGTTATTCTTACCTAACAGAATTTCTTACTTGTTTTGCTCAAGTTCATCTTATTTTCCTAACATTATAAATCCAGTGCAGTCCTCAAACATGATATTTGTTCCTCTCAGCTTAATTCTATCTTCTGCTAATGATAATAATAAGGTAATGTGCACATTTTATACATGTAATTATTGAAGAACTTAAAACCTAGGATATATCCTTGCAGAAACATTGCAGTGACTCTTTCAGATACATCTTCCAATACATCTTTGACAGTGAACCACTGAGACCACTTCCCAATATGTTTCTTCCCCATCTAAGTGAAGTTTTATCTAGGCTGTCCTGTCAATTTACCCACAGGAATGTCAGAAAATAGTGCCTTCCAAGTAAAATACAAGTCTTATTAAATTCAAGAAGTATAACTACTGCTTCATGATTCTTTATTTACTAGAAAATTAGCCAACATGACTTCTTCCTGACAATTCTACATCAGCTGTTACTCATGTCTTTGTTTCTTTTACATTCACAACAACAGTTTGTGTCATAAGTTAGTCAACAATTTATTTTGAGGGAGTTACTCTTAGGCTGTTTGGTCTAAAATTCTCTGGTAACATCAGACTCAATGTTTGACTGTTTCCGTTACAATGACAATTGTATGCCACTAGCTTTCAGAAATTGAACAAGTGTCAAATTTTCTACCTGAGAGAGGTAATCCTGGTTATTCATAGAGACTGGGGGATGATAGGCTGGAGAGCAGCCCCACAGAAAGAGATCTGGATAGAAGAGATCTATCATGGAATTTGTGACACTTGTAAAACACAACTCCTTTTCTTCCTTGTACTTTATGATTTTTACTGCAAGCTTTTCCTTCATTTCAACTACTTTTTTTTTTCCCGATTTCCACCTTCTACATTCTTGCCTCTTAAGCATCAGTAATGAGAGTTCCTGTGCACCAGTATAGTGTATTGTTACTATAAAAATTTTAAACTAAAGAAAACAATTTAAAAATATACTGATATTTTCAAAATTCCCTTTAAAAGTTTATGTAAACAACATGAAGTCATCTTCTCTATCTCTACCTGTAGATCTGCAGAAGACAAGAAAACTCTGAAGGTAGAAATTTTCCCCCCTCTACTCCACTCCTGTGAGATTCCACCTGGAGTATTGCATTCAGCTCTGAGAACCCCAGCATAAGAAAAACATGGACCTGCTGGTGTGAGTTCAGAGGGTTTTCAAAGATATATGAACAAGATTCATGTTGAGATTAGAGTTCTAAATTATCTTTTTTCAGGTTAAAGGATAACTTATATTTAAACACATATATTTATGCCCAGAGTTTTCAAAGAGTCTCAGTATTTATAAAGAGACAGGTTTTTTAGCTCAGAATGTGAGTATCTCTGGAAAAAAACAATTATTTCATATTATAGGCCTGGGACCAATATAGTTTAAGGCATTGTTAGTTATACAATGACACACCATCAATGTAATGGTGCTGAAAGGTGCTGCTATTACAAAGCAAATAAAACCATTAGATTTTCAAAAAGCAGGTGATTCCTGCTGTGCTGTGAATAGAAGAATCAAATTATTTTTACCCAATAAATTCAAATAAAATAGGAAAATTATGAATTTATATTAGGTTATATCTTTATGCCACTTTTCTTTCTAAGACAAAATAGGAATCTTAATAGAGTTTTTCATGTTCAGAAGGCAAAATAAATACTTACTCTTCAGTTATTTCATATAAGAGTTCTCTGTTTTCATACGTCACATATATAATGAATACAAGGTTCAGTAGAAAACTACACATTTTTCTTACAATAATTAGCTCTAATAATTAAATCCAGGACACATATTCATACATTAACATTTGAAATCAATACATTAGTCATACTAATGGGTACTTAAAAAGCTTTAGATGTTATCTCACAAAATTATTAATGGAGTTTTGTGGAGAGAAAAGAACTATTAAAAGTGGAAACTAGAGTGGTTTTGGAAAACAGGTCCCATGAGGTATTTTTCCTAAAAGAATCCTTGAATGTCAACAAATGCAAAATATCTGTCTTGAAGAAAACAGATGCCTGGCACAGTTGAGCTCTGAATGGGAAATTTCTATTACCTTAGAAGATGTCTGCATTCACTATTTGTTCAGGTGGTACATAATGTACTTGAAACCCCTATTATCCAACTATTTTTCTACTGTTTTCTCCTTCTAGTCTGAGAATTCACCTTCAAAACCTCATATTACAACCATGGCTTTCACCTACCAAATATATTTGATAAGACTCCTGTATTTCTTTGTACTATGCAGTGCATACTCAAAGATTCTGGTGTATTGATGACCTGTTTAGGCCTCTTTTACATAAAATGCACATACTCGGACAAGAAAATTTATTGAAACAGAGGTATGCAATGTCACTAATGAATGCATTCAAAAAATTGACATCAAAGAGAGGAAAAGAAACCGAACAGATCCTGTTGAGGAACAATTTGCTGCACTTTTTAATACTCTCAAGTATGTCTTTACTCCTCTGGAAAAGCATTTTTTAGCATGGGCTATGCAAATGTTGTCTGCTGCTGTCTGTACACCTGACTCAATACCTATTTTCAAAGGTTTATTTTTAAAATTCTGTGCCCAGGTGCACCATGTTGAACTCAAAATCCTCTTATGGGCAGAAAGGACAGTCTGTACCTTATATATGCAGGTCTGAAGTTACTCTAAGTTCAATTGTTCAATTAATATCTTAACATTCTAATAAAAATATAAAAAGCCTCTTCTTAGTCCAGTTACAGTGATGCTAAAATTTATACTCTGTATTATCTAATTATTACAGAAGAATCTTGTTAATAATGCAGTTAGGATTATTTTACAAGAATTTCCTGGAACCTAAACATTTTACTCATTTCTTATGATCCACCTCCTCAAATATTCTCTGGACCTAAAGGTCAGCATCTGGAATCTTCCTCAAGAAGAATGAGGAAGGAGGCCTTCAAAAAAAAAAGAGTCAGACAGATAAAAGATCATTCCAGAAAATTCAACTGTTTTCCAAATATTAGTAAAACTAGAAAGACAGCTTTTCTTCCCAGAACCTTAACATTTATGAAAAAAGCTATTTTCTTTTGGTGTGTTTGTGTGATACATATATGGAGCCCTGCAGCTGGATATGTCAAGAAAAGTTGTTTTTGTGATTATCTTTTGATGAACTGGAAATTTCCCTCTCATAAAGTTTTGGTTCTTACCCTATTAGTGATTTTTGACATTGCAAACATTTGAACTTTATCCTTTTGGTTTTAATTATTATCTCTGCTGCAGAAATATTGCAGAGAACATCATAATGAAGTTTAAGATATATGTGCATGAAGAGTTTGCTTGCTACTACCTACTATCTTTATGCAAAGCAGGCCCATTGTTAAAACTGTAACAAGCTACTTGAAAGCAAACTTGAATGCCCCTAAGTGATCCAAAATAAAAGTTATAGGATTAGGAAGGAAATAGGTCTGCTCACATCAGAAATACGTATTTCTCCATACTATAGTTAGATAATGTATTTTATTTAGAAAAGTTATGAAACACCTAATAAGGCATTGCTATGTCTACAGACACAGATACCTGCAAGTGTAACTAAAATGTCAGTATTAGTGATAACCAAGATTCCTCGTTTTTCTTTCCTTGACAGCATTTTCTGCAAGAGAACTAGATCCACATTGTCTGCCTATTGTAGGGTAGGAAGTAATTTACAATAGCAAGATAAAAGACTATAAAATATGTTATTACAGTTACTTCTAGTTTTCCTAGCTACTGACAAGTTCTTATGACCAATTTTTTTTTCCACAAACTATTACATTGTGCTAAGTACTGAAAGGTTTTGGTCCATTCATGTAACCACAAGCCGGGATGAGAAAATTTTTAATGTGCTGAAAGCTTAAAAGAATGACCCAGAACTATGTTCTAAATCAACAGAAACCAGCTCATTATTACCAGCTCACACACTCCTACCCACCTACACCTTTGCACATACAGAAACAAGTTCCCTGTTTCCTCTGCTGCAGGTGGGTATTTAAGATCTGAAGTTCACATCTCCCTACACAAATTTTAGTAAGGGTAAGTGACAGGATCCCATTGTCCATTATTCAATCTGGGAGTCTTCTTGTGTGTATCTGTCTTATTAGAAGTATTACAGATCCTCACTACCCAGTGGTGTTGAGATTAAGTCATGAGAGAAGAGGAGCAGTAGTCTATACCACTGCTAGAGCTCATTTGGAATTAACATTCTTTTGCAAATTCAGGGGCAGCTGACTTCTGCATGTTATGATTTTGTCTTTATGCTTTGTTCTGTTACACTGTTGACTATGCTTTTAAAACTTTCTTACCCATATGGTGCTATCTTTGAATAATACATCATCAGTGTGCCTCACTCTAATGATTTACTAGGCTTATAAATCATTTGAAACACTCTTCAGGCTGCTGATGTATTTGAGTAATACATCATCACAAGATGCTGCTGAGATGATGTATTACTCTAAAGATGGCGTATAGAAAGGAAACCTGGAGCATACTCATACTATACTAGTTTTTAAAAAGAGCGGTCACTAATGGAGATATTCTTACTCTTGATTGCATGTCGTAACCTTTTTCAGAGGAGTTTAATAAAACATCTGTTACATTTTGGTTGATTTTTGTTTGTTTGTTTGACTTTTGGTTCTGCTTGGTTTTGGTATTTTTAATGTGGGTTTGTTTTTTTTTTTTGGTGTGTTTTTGGGTTTTGTTGTTGGTTTTTTTTTTTTCAAAAATCTGATTTGGATATTTGTTTTTCAAATTTATAATGTAATTCTAATTTGTATTAGAGAAAAACAATATGAAGTATATATCAAAATCAAAATATCAAGGATAGATATAGAAAATTGGAGAATCTTTAGTGCCTATGCTAATGTAAAAGTTTATCAAAACCAACAAAGTGGGATGTGAAGTCTTGCATGAATACCCAACAAATGAAGGATCATCTTCTGAGCCACAAAATATTGTAAGCTCTCTATGTCAAAACCTGAAGTTTAATTCCACATAGTAACCATCTAAATTTAAAGTCAAAAAAGATAAAGAAACTGATAGTAGAGCTATTCAAATAATTGGGGTTTTAGTTCCATAACAATTGAAAAATTACACCAAAGCTAAGCAATATTATTTTATCTAATAGGAAAAAAATACATCAAGATATTTTAAGTACAAAAAAAATCCTCTACAGTTTGAATGAAATTTAATATTTTGGTTTAATCCAAACTAACATAGTTGATTCAGTTTTTGTAGAGGTTTTTCATCCTTGAATTTTGATCTAGTTAAATATTGAATTCAAATTAATATTAGCAACAAAATATTTCAACTTTAACAGCAAAAGATACACAAAACTCTGTTGGAAATCATTCTATGAGTTCAAGATTTGCTTTCTCAAATTAAGGTAGACTCTTCTTTGAGTAACAAAAGGAACATTTTGTTCAGAAATACAGACAGATTTGTGCATCTTATTCTCCAGTAAAACTGGATGGCTCATTGCTAGCTTGGTGAAATAACACTGGTTAGGAAAGTTTTTCTTTTTGTACTTCCATAGGGCAGGCTACTCTGTCACAGAGTAACAAAAAGAAAGCTTGCAAGAAAAATCACAAATGCCTACACTTAAGATACTTGGGACTAGATACTTGACTTTGATGAAGCCCTTCTCAAAAGCTATGTCTTTGACTGATGAGCCCTGCAGTTTGGGTGAATACTACCATTTATCAAACGTGAAATGAATAAAAGTAAAAACAACTATATTGAATTAATACAAATGAAATTATGGAAAGAGATGCAGGGGTAATAGTATCCCTGCCACTCTAAAACCTACAAATATGAAATTATATAAATGTTGTAGCGAGAGAAACGGAGTAATTTCGGCGAAGAAAACAAGTCAGAACATACAGTAATGTAAAGACACCTGCAATCTACCACATATTAACAAAGTGTTACATTACTGTTTACTGTGACAAAAATTAAGTTTTGCTAGACTGCAGGACTTCATTGAATAGGTTTTTACCAGTTTTGAGTCTGTCTTACTATTGATAAAGACCTCCAAGTATCATTTCTTTTAGAAGAGAAATGTGAAAACTAACCATTTTTAGTTCATTTTGTTTTCTATGTATGTTCCTAAATATTTTTACTCTTCCCTCCCCCCAAGAAGAGGAATAAAGAAGAATATCAAAGAGCGGAATACTGTGACCATTTTATTCCATTATAAGCCAAATGGGCTGATAAATTCTTTGTGACACAAATTAAAAAATAAAGTGTATTTTCAATGTGGACTGATCTCAAAGGTCAAAAATTCGATATGTGTATGTTCTAACACAGCAGAAAGATGAGGTTTACTGAAACTGCTAAGCCCCAGCAGAACAGGAGATTATCAAGGAGTTTCTTTGTTGTGGATCAGCAAGGAAGTCCTTTTCTAACACAAAAATTTTTATATGGGCATGAAGAATACAGCAGCAGTATAGAAGGAAATAACTGAGCTTACAAGTGTTCTCCAAAATTCTGAGTAGCTGGTATATATATTTTTGTTAGTAATAAGCCAAAGAACAATGAGTTGAATGAATTAATTAATATTAATCACTCTAATTAAAAAATAAATATACATAGTTCACTGATTACAAAGTATGAGTTAGTCCTTTTGCTAGAGTAGATGATGATTAAATGCCTGCTAGATGAACGGGTGGTAATCATAATTCTACATGTAGCAGCTCACTGTACCTTTGTAATTCTGCTCAAGACAGTGATATGGTGAGAGCTTCTTAAATAAAGCTATAATATAAACAAATAATAGTAAATGACTGATTCTTCCAATTTTTTATACATAGTTTCCCTCACAATTAATAAGTTTTGTCTCTTGAGAATAAATACATATAGGTGAAAAAAACATAGAACATTTCATTTATGACTTAACGAGAAACCAGACAAACCCTCTGAAAGAATGAGGGAGTTCTAAGACGTTATTAGAGAACAAATAAATTGCTGAAATCCTATTGGATCCTGATTGATCTCTGGGCAAAAGCCAGTAATAATGATATAGGATCCATCTTCAACAGCTGTCAACTTACTGTGTTTCAATCAGAAATAAAAGAGCTGAACCAACATCTAACATTAGATCAGTGGAGTGAGGTTCTGTGGGAGAGCTGCTAATGCAAACAAGCAAGAGAATTTATGAACTGAATGAAGCAATTATCTCTACTGAGAACAGTGGTATTAGGGAACCAATGATTTCACATACTTGATTTTATGTACCTTCTACTGCATTGCTTAGGGAAAAGTAATCTTGTTTCACACTGGAGACAATGAGGCAATTTTTTTTATAACATCCTACATAAAACTGTAAAATTTGTGATTATGGTATTTGTGGTTCCTTAAGCAATCAATTTAGCTTATGCAATCTGAGCATCAAGATGACTAATAAGAAGCAAAACTTCTGTTTTAAACACTAATTACTCAATAACATGTTGTACAGAACTGATTTTATTGGATGCATTAGATGTACTTTGCAGGACTTTACAAGTACTGGTATTTAACCAGTTCCCTTAAAGAGGCAATGTGTTGGTTTTTAAATTCACCCACTTCCTTTACTCATTGGCAAAATTTCTAGCACAATAGTTTCATATAACAGAGTATATGAAAGGTAAAAACTGGTTTAGGAGAATGAAGGCATGCTTATTAACAGAACAAAATTAGATTAGTTTATTACATATACAGATCTGATGGAGAGAAAATATATATGCATCTCATTCTGTATTGCTGAGTGAAGCTTGCATTTTGAGGGGTGCCCACTCACACTGAATAATAACACCATCACAAAAATTATCTGTTACAACTATGATGGACTAAGGAAATAAGAGAGAAAACTGTTTGCAAGGGAAGGGATATTGTTCTAAGAAAGCCAAATAAGCTCTCAGGTGAAGAATCAGATGTGAAAGAGAACATATGTAGCTGATAGATGTCTAAGCCACACACACCAGCGGCAGGTCTAGTCATATTTACAGGAATCCAAAATCTGTTGCTACATAGCCTGGCTTTCACAGCTACTGAAAACATTGGTGCTCGCTGTCCACAGATGGCCAAGTACTCTATCAAGTCCTTTATAGCAATGTATTTGCTTATCTATATGGAGTTATTTCTATTAAACAGAAACCACCTATTGTTTAGCTCACTTCAAGAGAAATAATGAACATTGTGAAGATTTTATTTGCTCTCACATTTTATGGAGAAACTGTGGGCTAATCATCATGTCATATAAATTACCAAAGTGCCTTTGATTGAGTGTGGGATCTACAAAGGTTGTCAGAGGTAGGATGTTTTTTCCTAACACTTGACCTTGGGCTTAGAAAACATAAATCAGAATTATATATTGGTAATATGATTGCTCTGTTAAAGGTTTGACATTTATATTTTGTACAATGAGAAAATATCAATAACCAAAAAGTTTAAAGGAGCTATTTGTCTTTGAATTTAGACAAAAATAAAAAAGAAGAGCTTCGTATGATTTTTAGAAGTGTGCTCTTTTGCAGTAATTAAGCAATTTGAGTGTTTCATGCTTGGATATGTGCACACATGCATGTGTACATATTGTGAAAATGCGTATTTTCCAAGGAATTTAATTGTTCTTATTTTGGTTCATCAATTAACTTCCTTCCTGACTACACTAACTTTACCATTTCCCAGAGGGGCATTTCACTTAATTTCCTTTTGGATTAGCTAGTGCTCTGAGTTTGAATTTAAAGTTTAAAGGAACCATTTGATTTTAATAACTTTTGTATGTAGTGCTCCATTGAGTTTGGATTTTAGCACATAGAACTACTTTTCCGTAAGGTGATTTTTAGTAAATCCCTGTGTGTCAAAGTAAGATAAACACACATCAGTGAGTTTGTTATTGCAATTAAATTATTGGATTTTTACATTTGAATATGTTTTGAACATTGAAAATCATGAAGAGGCTGTTTTCTTATGTTGGTCATAGATTTTCTATCACTCCAAAACCTGAAATAAGACTGTCTGTTTTCTTCAATCTTAGAGAATATTAAAATACCATGGTTTTCTAAATATATACAGTCATTTCAGGAAAACAATAATTCTTCAAAGACACACTCTTAAACAGTAACCGTCTCCTTAGATTCTGCACTCATAGATAAATATTTATTTATTTGCTTCATTAAAAAAAAAAAAAATCTAAAGCCAGCTCAACCTTCTTTACCGCTCTCAATTCCACTCATTTCAATTAACTATATGGCATAGTGTTTCTTTAAAGTGGAGTCCCGGCAATGGTAAGCACTAATCCACAGCACAGCTGAGTGGGATGCTGGGCCTTCTTGTCTAAATCACGTTTTTGCCAAGAAAGGTTGGACCAGATGATCTGGGAGGTCCCTTTCAGTATTCTGTGATTCTATGATCCCGTGCCTGTTTCAGGATTTGTGGATTCTTTTTTTTACTCATACTTTCGTTGCTTTTTTTTTCCCTTTCCTCTTCCAAGTCTGAATTAAATACATGCATAAAATCATAGAATCATAGAATGATTTGGGTTGGAAGGGACCTTAAAGATCATCTAGTCTGACCTCCCTACCATGGACAGGGACATTTTCTTCTAGACCAGGTTGCTCAAATCCCCATCCAACCTTGCCTTGGGATCTATAAATCTCTAAACCAGAAGATGGCTACACACTCTTTGGAGTACCATTCTATCAGAAGAGCCTCAGTGTCCATTGAAACTGAGGAAACATTCTCTTTGTATTCACAAGATAAAACCAAGAAGCCACAAGAAATCCAGACAGTGCAGTTTCCCAGACAGGCTGAAGACTGAGAAAATATATCATATCCTCCTTTGGTGCCTATGATTATATTTGATGATAGTGTATTAAAAAGAAGAGCAGTATAGTATACATCATATTTGGGAAGGTAATACTCAAATTACCTTGTTTTTTTGGTATTTGGAATGGTTGTGGAGGCAACACTTTTATTCCTACAGTTTTCTATATGTTTGGTAATACAATTTACAGTATGTGTACATCCAAGTCCATAGTGTGGCCAAGAGTGTTTTACACAGCTTGTCTGTTCATTCCTTAAGGTAGCTTTTAAAGTCATGGAAATCCTGTTTTTTAAGAGGAAAAATAAATGGAGGAAAAATGATTATTTCACCTGAAATTCCAAAGTGTGGTCTATCTGTTTGCTACAGCTATCATGTCAGCATTTTCTCCCCTTTACAGGGAGAATGTCTGAACCTGAAGACACTCACAAGAAATACATTGCTACTTTCCCCTTTCCTACCGTCATATTTTATAGGAATTGTTTGCCACTCTGCCATGATGTGAGCAATCATAAAGCCTTTCACAACATCAGATACTGAACAGAGAAAATCTTTAGAGTTCATCCTTTCTTCCAAGGAAAATATAATTCCAATATAATTCCATATCTTTAGCAGACCATTTCTCTCTTTTTTTTTTTTTTTTTTTTTTAAATTGTGAGGAAAAGACGTGTCACCCTTCTGTTCTTGACCCTTTCCCATTCAGAGAAACTGCAACTTGCAATATGGGCAAACAGTATCATAGTTGCTCTTCATAGGTCCTGACTTCTGTGTGGACACTTAGGGAGGCTCTTGACTGAATTGTTTGATATATAAATTTTTGAAAGAAACATGAAGTATTATCTTTCTGGAATTATATCACTTTACTGGAAGACAATCTCTGATAATAAAATCACATTTTGAGGTGCATAATGTGACATACATAACATATTCCAGAGTTGTAAAATCTGAAAATTCAACCAATGTACCATAGTCTGTTCTCTCAATGCTCTCTACATGAAAATGGAACCAAAATGAGCTCTGTTTCTCATAAATGTACATTATTTTGGGGCACCATGAGACATGGTATGAATCTGTGTAGACAGATCACTGACTTACTGGCTTCCTTACACTCAAGCTTAAAGTAGGGGTTTACAGTGAGAATCTGCATTTTTCATTGATCTAAAGGAGAAATTTTAGTAGTGCCAGAACTGATTTGATGGTATTAGTAAGTTAAACTAAAAAATATGCTTGGAGCTTGGTTTTGTATTGTTGCAAAATTGTGCAGTTCAAGAAAATAATATCAAATAAAATCATACCATTTCTTTACCTTTAAGGTAAAGAGAATGGAATGAGGAAGTTGGCAGTATCATAAAGAGAATTAAATTGTTACTGGCTGATGTTCAACTGTAGCTGAACATATTTTGTGCAAGTCATTACTCACAGTGGGATGTGCTACAGTTTTCTGTAGCTGTTTTTCCTGCTACCTATAAACTCACTTTCTGGATTCAGAAAAAAGAAGGCTCCAGGGAGACCTTATTGTGGCCTTCCAGTATCTGAAGGGGGCCTACAAGAAAGCTGGGGAGGGACTTTTTAGGTTGTTGGGCAGTGATAGGACTAGAGGGAATGGATTAAAAGTAGAGATAGGTGGATTCAGATTAGACATTAGGAAGAATTTCTTCACCATAAGTGTGGTGAGACACTGGAACAGGTTCCCCAGAGAGGTGGTGGAAGCCCCATCCTTGGAAATTTTTAAGACTAGGCTGGATGGGGCTCTGAGCAACCTGCTCTAGTGGGAGGTGTCCCTGCTGTTGGCATGGGGGTTGGAACTAGATGATTTTTAAGGTCCCTTCCAACCCTGACAATTCTATGATTCTACGATACTTGACTCGGCCAGGATGAAATATGTATATGGAAAATAAAGCTTTTAGCTCTTAGTATCCCCATTTGCAGTGCTGCACTCTAGAAAATGGTGACAATGCTACAGGTAGGGGTGCCTTTCCATCTACTGCCATTCTTCCTCCAGGTACAAAATAAGGGAAATCACATTGAGGCATGACAGTTTTTACGCTGGTATTCCACAACACATAATCGCAAATTATATCAGTTTTCACCAAAAAGAGTAAGCACTCAAACATAAAATGTTAGAATTAAATAGTTATGTTTTAGAATGTCGGCATTACAATGCGGGCTTTGAACTGAGCAGCTTTCCCTGCGCTTGGGCAGTGCAAAGAAGCTATAGATGAAATAAAAATAAAGAATAACATAAAATTACTTTTGCAAACTCCTGAAGACCTAAACAAAGATGCAAAGTTGATACAGTAGGATTACTGGGATATTGCAAGACTGAATGAAGGACATCAGTTTCTTTCTAGCAAATGGCAGCTGAGAGATAAAATATAACGCCTACTTTAACTGCTGGTGCACCATCTGTCTCTTTATACAGTCCAGTTGTTTCAAAACTAAAAATTACAAGCTTTTCCAGTAGTTCCTTTTATCATCCTTACTCTGTCTTGCTTCGTTTCTATTTTTAGAAATCATTATGATATTTAAAAATTAAAACAGAAACACAGAACATGTGTATGTTTTACTTTCTGTATCACAACAGTGAAATTTTACTTACTTCAAGAATAGTAAAATATGGGGAATTAGAGGGGAAAAGAATCTGTCTCCTAAAAGAGCTTTCCCTTTGGCAAAACATCATTAAACTTCCATGCCCTCTTCCTTTCTTGCTCCATCTGCGCAATAAATTGCCTACAATATCAATGAAAAAGTACATATTACGAAACTTCAGTGACCAAAATGTTATATCTGAATGCTGAAGAATCAGTTGTACAGAACCACAGAATTTTCTAGATTAGAAAATACCTTTAAGATCATCCAGTCCAATCATTAGCCTAATGCTGACAAGTACTTGACTAAACCATATCCTTAAGCACTACGTCTACATGGCTCTTAAGTATCTCCAGGGATGGGGACTCCACCACTGCCCTGGGCAAGCCATTCCAATGCCCAATAACATTTTCAGTAAAGAATTTATTCCTAGTATCCAACTGAAACTTCCTTCGGTGCAACTTGAGGGCATTTTCTCTTGCCCTATCACTTGTTACTTGGTTGAAGAGACTGACCCTCACTTCTCCATAACCTCTTTTCAGGTAGTTGTAGCATTCAATAAGGTCTGAGTCTCCTTTTCTTCAAGTTAAACAACCCCAATTCTCTCAGCCACTCCTCACAAGACATGCGCTCTTGACCTTTCATCAGCTTTGTTCCCCTTCTTTGGTCCCACTCCAGCACCTTATTGTCTTTCTGAGAGGGGCCCAAAACAGAACACAGTAATCAAGATGTGGCCTCACCAATGCTGAATACAGGGGTAGAATCACTTTCCTAGTCCTACTGGCCACACCATTCCTGAAACAGGCAAGGGTGACATTGGCTTTCCTGGTCACTTGGGCACACTACTGGTTCATGTTCAGCTGGCTATCAATCAACACCTCCAGGTCCCTCTCTGCTAAGCAGGTTTCCAGCCACTCCTCCCCAAACCTGCAGTGCTGCCAGGGTTTGTTATGGCCGAAGTGCAGAACCAGGCATTTGACCTTATTAAAACTCATACGATTGGCCTTGGCCCATCAATCTAGTCTGTGTACATCCCTCTGCAGAGCCTCCCTACCCTCAAGCAGATTGACACTTCCACCCAGCTTGGTGTAATCTGCAAACTTACTAACAGTGCACTTGATCCCCTCATCCAGATCACTGATAAAGATGTTAAACAGGACTGGCCCCAGTACTGAGCCCTGGGGAACACCACTTGTGACCAGCCACCAACTGAATTTAATTCCATTCACCACCTCTCTTTGTGCCTGGTCAACCAGCAAAGAGTATGCCCATCCAAGCCATGAACAGCCAGTTTCTCCAGGAGAATACTATGGGAAATAGTGTAAAAAGCTTTTCTAAAGACCAGGTAAACAGCCTTTCCCTCATCCACTAAGTGGGTGTCCACGTTGTAAAAGGAGATATTTAGGTTTCTTTAAGAAACTGTCCTAGTGCTGCCACTGAAGTAACCCAAGATATTAAAGATGTTCAGAAAATGTTAACCAATGGATTTCTGACTAAGCCATCTTGTTACTAGTATCATCTTAGGCCAGTGAAATGGGTCTTTGTGGGTACTCTGCAACTACCAGTGTCAACACACCTGTGAAGATCCTATCTGTGACACTAAGATCTTGAAGAAAACTTTCTGGTCTTCTTATACTTTCTACAATGCTTCTCAGCTTCAGCCCATCCTGGATGTCTATGAAGATGGACAAAGAAAATAGAAAAATTACATAACAGAAACAAGAAGCAGCAAAAGTGACGGACACTAATCTGTCACAACTAGTTAGAAGCACAGTGGTATGAGCCGAAGGGATGAAAGCCTGCCTAGTGACAGAGAAAAAAAAAAAAAAAAAAAAAAAAAAAAAAAAAAAAAAAAAAAAAAAAAAGAAAAATTCAACAATGACAATGGAAGGAAATAGTCAAAGTCAGTGATAGGAGTCTCACAAGTGGTTCAGGAATCTTAATTTCTATGTTTGGATGATTCCTTGAGTCCCTCAGGGGTAAAGTGCCAACAAAATACACAACCAACACTTATTTCCATCCCTTTCAATATCCACACACATACAACTTCTGTCCTGTAACTTTAAGCATGACTGACTTCAAAGTTGTGTCTGAAATTCTCCATTGTTTCTCCTTTCAATCAACAGTATCACACCCTCCTCCCTTGATGAAAAATCCATTGATCAAGGACTTACTCAGGTTCAAAATACCCGTGCCGCATACCTGATGCATTCCAGCTACATCACTGCCTGGAATTACTTTCTCCATGCTGCACAGCATTCTTAAATCCTAATAACTACACAGTCCCTCAAGGACTCTGTAAGACAGAGATAACCCAATGCATAGTGACACAAAGCCAGATATGCCCAATGTATGGTGAACAGCAACAAGAGCTGTTATTCTGAAGGCACAATACTGCCTGCCAGGGATAAGTAGCTAGCAGTACATGCACAGTTAGAGAACACACATACAGTTGTTGGGAATGAAGCTTCAAAGGTGGAAGCAATTTAACTTTTTGCAGTTTTATACCTTAAAGGATATCGTATGTCTCCATGAATCGCTGCTACTGTACAGAGCAAGAATGTCACTGTGAAAACATTTTCAAAAGCAGTGTGAGTAATTGAAGATACTATACCAGCTTTGAAGAACTGGCTTGTGTATTTCTGAAACTGTCAATCTGTATTCATAAGAATATATTTCAGAAATTGAATTTATATTGTCTAATGCTATTCCAAGGTAGTTAAAACACTTAACATTCTAATTAATATCCCTTTCTACATTCTGCCTAAAACTTCCTAAACACCTGTTCTTTGGTCTACTCACAGTACTGGAACTAAGAGCAAGACCACTATTATAAGATCACTGGGTTAGAACAGATCTCCTAGGCTCCTAAGCAGAGTCCCTTGCTATGTAACACACTGTTTCATAGAAACCCCTTTCATAATTTAAGAGACCTACACCTTAAAACCAAACCAAACAACAAAAAAACCCCAACCCAGACCAAACCAACAACAAAAAGAGCCAAACCAAACCAAAACAATAACAACAACAACAAAAGAAACAACACATACAAAAAAACCCCAGCAAAAACAACAACCCCAAACACAGAAAAAAACCCACCCCACAGATCCACTACTAAGAATTGTATTTGCTGGATGACTATTCCAGAATTTCTTTGCTCAAACAAATAGGAATCTTTCAGTTTCTGAATTACATCTATTCAGAGGAAACTAGTACCCACTTATTCGGTCTCAGCATGGCCCTTCAGCTAAATAGTTCTTTTCTTTCCAGTATTTATTCCTGATACATTTATGAATTTCACTCCATCTCAGCCTTTAGTTTGTTAGAGTAAAAAAGTCAAGCATATTCAGTCTAAGGTCATTTGCTGGCTCACCATTCTTCTGACAGTGTTCTTCTGCACTTGCAGCTGTTCCAGCTTTAGTCTGTCCTTCCTTTTCTCTTTCTGCTTGAACTAATGTTTCAGAATTTGTTTTATCAAGATCTTAACAGCATCAGTCATTTCTTTTTTAAAAAAATTAAAAATTAGTTGTTCAAATACATCAAAGGGGTTGCATTTTGACCTTTTTGCAGGTGGCAGTTTATAGCTGCACCAGCATACTAAGACCTTCCCTTAGTCACTCATTTCCAGTGTAAAAACTCTCAGTGGAAATAACCTGAATGGCAACAGGAATAAGAGCAATGAAAAGAAAACAAAAAAGCCTAATGACATACATCCAGAATCTAATAGCAAAACACTGTGTCTGTAATACATGTCTGCCTTTGTGTCCCTCAACTTCATTTTGTCAGCAGATTATGCTGAAAATGTTTCCCCACTATTAATGTAAGGGTCATTAATGAAAACATTTAAGGAAATTACTCCCAATGCTAACCCTTGAGAAACACTAATGATTTCCCCTTGCTTGGTATTTCTTCTTTCAGCATGAATAGTTGCATTAGTTAGTTCTTTATCCTTCCTCTTAATAACCTCCATTGCTTCCTGTAACTTCTAATTTAAGACACAATCATGTAAAATATTCTACTGAGGGCTATATAAAGGAGGTCTGCCTTATTTTCACCTGGGAAAAAACCCAACTATGTTATGCTATACATTTACCTCTAAACCTTTACTTGTTAAGTCTCATGATTGCAGCAGTGGCACACAAGCTACACAGAAGAAAAAACAACTCAACTGAAAAACAGAAGTGACAAGATCCAAACCAGCAGTGGAAAGGAAGAGCAAGGATTAAGGATAGAAGATGAATAAATGACAGTGTAAACTCAGCTGTTAACACTCTACTGGAACACACAAGGTATTGGTCCATCAATCAGTAGGGACACACACCCTGCCATCCTTTCTGCTGTGATCAGAATACCACCAGGAGAAAATGACTGGGGCTGGTGAAAAACTGGGTCTCATCCCTATTGAAAAAAAAAAAATTAAAAAATCATGATGTACTGAGGATATGTACTTGGAGCTGGCTGCAATCCACAATCTCTCTCTCACAGATACCCTTATAATTAAACAGCTATAAATTTAAGATTGTGCAGGTATTGTTACATTGATGTTTCTAAGCATAAAGGTTTGATTTGGAATCTTAAACATTCTTTAGACATAAAAGTCGTTAATTTTATATTCCGTATATAAAAAGCCCTCAAAAAGCCACACACCTCTCAGAGTAAGCAATCAAAATCATGTTGCATAAACTAAGCAATGCAATGAACCCTCCTGAATACCGCAGCCATTCAAGACAAATTGTACTATCTCATTTGTAGGACAGTTGGAATGCTTATTTTCCTTGGAATACATTTTGCTACATTGCTATCTCCTGAACTCTGTTAAACCCTGATGTATTCCAATATTCTTAAAGAAATATGCTTACTTTTAAAACAGAAATTTTATTTCCTAAATAATATACACATTTGCTTTCAAATTTCCATTTCAAAGGTTCAACTAATTCAAGTGTAAGCTATAAAAGCTACTCATCATTGAGACTGACTATCAAAATGTGGAGAAAAAAGTAAATTAGTTTTTTTCCTATTCAAGTTTTAACAGAAGAAACAGAGGTTCACATCAGATGAAAGCTTCCAATGTTTACAGGTTTTTTTCCTAGCTGTCCCTGGCATACAAATGAAATTATTGCAAAAAAACTGTAATAGGTTTAACATCAAACTTTTTTATATATATATATATATAAATTATGATTGCTTAACTGAACTTTGACTTTGACTCAGGAGTAAAAAATTCAGAAAATAAAGCTTCTATTTTATATCAAATCCTTCTGGATAAATGATAGACAATCTTCAAAGGTAGCTGAGTTTTGGTACAGTTTCCTCTGGATTATCCTAAGCTTCTTTGATCTATGTGAACTTTTGAAGGTCCAGTGGCTCACTCTCTTGACTATTCCTATTTGTCATACTTTACTCTAGAACACATGAGTTATGGATCTGCAGAACTGTGTCAGTCCTTGTGGGCTGGTAATCAGGAGAAACAGTAGTCTTGTTGCTTGCCTTAATTTGGCAGCTCTAAAAGGAATCTCTGTTCTCAGCATATTCTGATTTCCCTTTAAGGGGAAAAAACACCAACAAAACAAAACAAGCAAACAAAAAAGACAACTCAATATACTGTGAGGAGAACTAAGTAGGTTCAGTCCTATCTTTGCTACCTGCCTTTCACGCTATATATATTTAGTATGAAGAATATGCAAGTCACAATAAATGTTTCTCAAAGAAGTGAAAAAAATAAATTTAAACTATCAGTCCTGAACAAACAGATGAAGAAGTATTCAGCTGTTTGCATACCACAACTGAAGCATTAAGACTGGATAACAGTCAGCAACTGAGTCTGTCAAAAGGTGACAATTGTTATGAGAGGACTGTCTGGTCAGAAGGTACATTAAGTAAAAGGATATTTCTCAGATCAGTGAAGTAACAAAAAGCAGGAAGAGATCTGTGGACTAGAATCCCACTAGCACAAAGATATGGAAGTGTGTCTTTCCTCTTCATGTTACGTGGAGTGTCTCCATGCCATTCTCTACTTCTTTCTCATCACAAACTGTCAGAGTCATATCCTGGACCACAGCAATATTTCTGAGCTTCACACAATCTGAGCAACTGGTAAAGTTATGAGTTATACAAATGTGTCACTTAAATTGCTTCACATTTTAGAAGTCTCAAGCACCTTTCTCTTTGTGGATAGGAAACTATTTAAACTAGACCAAACAGAAAATAACTGCTGAAGTTTCATCATGGCTTATTCTTCCTGTTTATTCTCTTTCCAACTCCATGAGTTTAGTCTATGACTCTAACTTGGCTGTACAAGTGAGTAAGGATAATACTTAGTACTTGATGGATATTCCCTGAGGAGTTCTAATATTAAACAACATAGAATATAACACAATCATAGCAGCCAATTAACTTCATTATGTATTTTTTTAAGATGTGGTGACTGTATTTCATTATGTAATTACAAATGGGGCTAGCCACATGCCATGTAAACCAGAAAATGCTCCTCTGAAATTTTTTCTGATAAGAATTAGACATATGTGTCTTACATTCTGTAAATACTTAAACCAGAGAAGTAAAATATTTAGAGGTGGACTGGTCTGGCAAGATTACAGTATAGATTCAGAAGGTTCTGAAACCTGGCACTTCACACTTGTGTCCAGATGAGTATTATAAACTTTTATATAAATAACTTAGGACCTGAAACTTCACAATGGTTTTGGATTCTTTCAAGCTGAGTTAAGGTCTACCTTAAGGTAAGCTACTATACTTAATCACAATTCCTTTTGAGTGGAACTTGAATAGGATCTTTCTAAGCATTTAGGTCTAGCCAAGCCCTTATCACTGTTTCAAAACTTAATAGCTGCTATTGAAAACACATGTGCTGTTAGTCCCGCTGATATCATAGAGTCATAGAATCATAGAATGGTAGGGATTGGAAGGCACCCCGGAGATCACTGAGTACAACCCCCCTGCCAGCACAGGAACACCTAGGGCAGGCCACACAGGAACACATCGAGGCAGGTCTTGAAAGTCTCTAAAGAAGGAGACTCCACAACCTCTCTGGATAGCCTGTTCCAGTGCTCTGTCACTCTCGCAGTGAAGAAGTTCTTCCTAATGTTGAGGTGGAACTTGCTGTGTTTCACCTTGCTACCAGTACCTCTCGTCCTATCACAGGACACCACTGAAAAGAGACTGGCCCCCTCCACTTGACACCCACCCTTCAGCTACTTGTAAACATTGATAAGATCCACTCTCACTCTTTTCCAGGCTAAACAGTCCCAGGGCTATCAGCCTTTCCTCATAAGAGAGATGTTCCAGTCCCTTCATCATTCTTGCAGCTCTCTGTTGGACTCTCTCTAGTATTTCCCTGTTCCTCTTGAACTGGGGAGACCAGAATTGAACACAATACTCCAGATGTGGTCGTCCTAGTGCAGAGTAGAGGGGGAGGAGAACCTCCCTCAACCTGCTAGCCACACTCTTCTTTATGCACCCCAGGATACCATTGGCCTTCCTGGCCACAAGGGCACATTGCTGTTCCATGGATAACTTATTGTCCACCAGGATGCCAAAGTCTCTCTCCATAAGGCTGCTTTACAAGGGGTCTACCCCTAACTTGTAAGGGTACGTGGTGTTGTTCCTCCATAAAGGGTTTGAAATGTGAGTGCAACTATGACAAGAAAGCAGACTATCATTCCCCAAGCATGGGCAATGTAAAGAATAAACCACAGATTTAAAATCAGCTCATATTGGAGTGCGTAAAGAATGTATAAACAATAAGATATAAATGTTCTGTGACACTCTGGAGCAGGCTCTGTACAAATCCAGCTGTAACTCTTCATGGTAAGATTTAAAATGTCTGAGACAGTGAATCATTCACAAGATCCTGCCACAAAATCTGCAATTTTGCCAGCACCTCAGACAAGCAAATTATGGGGCCTCAAGGTCTGTGACACTTTTCCTCCATGCTATTTCTCAGAGCTCTTTTCACCTCAGACAAATTCAACGGCTATCTGATGGGGAAGAGGGAGAAGGAGAAGGACAAGGGTGACATAGGAAGAGAGAGGGAGATGATCTGTATTAGACAAGGCTTCTCATTTTATCTCCTCTATTCCTTGTATTTTTTCCTCTCCTTTTCTTTATCTAAACTGCAAGTTTGACAGATGACAACACTAGAATGGAAACCTACCTTTAGGACAGTTGACAGATAACATCTTAGATCAGTACTGTCACGAATTAGTTTTCTGAAGATCATGTCTAGTACATCTTCTCAATAAAAGGGGAAAAAAAAAAATCCCTTCTGCCCAAAGCTAAGGAATCAGATTTTCCATAGACTACTTCCCATGGCAAGTAAAAATTGTCTAAGCCAGGCATTTAACAAGAGGGCTCATGATCCTCTGCTACATTCACAAGACTAAAAGCATAGATTAAAGGACAGGAAAATCCCAGATGATAGCCACAGGAACTTCTCATGGAGCCAGCAAGGCTATTAGCAGACACTAAAATCACATTAGGTCAATGGACACAAGAATTAAATACCACTTTTAAACAAATGGATCTCAATTTTCACCTGTAAGGGCTATTTAAGAATCATTAGTGAAGTATATTATATTATATTCATAAATATAATGTAAAAAGAGTTTGTTCTTTGCTGTTTACTTAAGGAAAAGCAAAGTAAGAGAACGTCTGCAATTCTCCGTCATGCGATTATCTCATAGACACACAATTAACTGCCTGTTGATCCAGTAACATTATTTAACCTCCATCAATAAATACAGACACTGGATTAAAAATTTAAGATTCTGATGGAATATGTATTTACTGTAAAGAGCTATAGCCTTTGAACAGCAATTGGCAAGCCAATATTTTTATTTTTTTTTCACCAGCACTGAAAATAAATTCAGCCAAGGACAGCAACTGGCCAACCATGAAATTGTGCACTTAAGTGGACTTCACACTGACAACAGAAATGCCAGATGAAATTTATATAGGCCTCCTAGCATCACATCTGCTGATCCTTATTCTCCAGAATCTTCTTACCCAAAATCCATTTGTAATGAAAGCAGCAGCCTAATCATTGCTGTATCAGTGTCAGTTTTCAGCATCATATTGATCGAATTATTATTCCCTGAAGTTTAATCAGCAGAAATTATTCCCTTCATTCCAAAATTTTAAAAGGAAGGTGGCAGCTAACATTATGTGTGAATGTTAGGAACAAAATAACTAGCTCAGTTATTACTGTACCTTGTCAGCATTTGGGGCATTTGTGAAAAAAAGAGAATATACTATAAAACAACATGGTATGCAAGGTTAGATCATGAGAGAAAATGTGTTATAAAAAACCAAAACAACAAACCACAAGAAAGTACTCATATGTACTGTCTATTAATACATTTATATAATCAGCAAACACTACTTAGAAGATAGGAAAGTGTGTTGGGTTTAGAAAATGGTTTGATTCTTTTTCCTTTAAGAAAATCGTAATTGATAACATTGGATTTATTCTGTAAGTTTGTAATGCCCATTTTAGCATTTGCTTGGAAAGCAGGAAGCCTTCATATGACTCCTGGAAAAAAATGCTGAGGTTGTATCTACTTCATTAATCTGAAATAACACCAAGAAAATTTTCTATGCTCTGAAAATTACTGCTTCTTCTATCCATTTATAATAGTGAATTTACACAAGATGTGGAATGATAAATCCTAAACTGCATACAAGCCTAAGACAAAATTTTACAATACAAATGCACATGATGAGAGAGCACTTTAAGACAAAAAAAGCCACAAACAGATCCATTGCAGGAAACAAATACATATCGAACAAGGTCTTCTCCCTTCATTCCTCCCAATCCAACATTTAATGCCTGTAAAAATAGCCAGTTTCACTGACATGTAATTATAACTTTCCTCTAGAACAATCTTTTTTCACCTAAATTCACAAGTCACAAATCTAACTTCCTGTACTATATGCACAACTTGGATGTTCAGCAAAATAAACACTGAAGACAGCAAAGCACAGATTTGAGTACTTATCTCGGCAACTGCTGTGACAGCAGAGTCTTATGCAAGCCAAGGAGACTTTTCACAGACAGCAATCTACCATTTCTCTTAGCCACCTACAAGTAAATATGTACATATATTCACGTGTGCATGTGCATGCAAACACGCTTTATCAACTGCCAGAATAATCACCAAAAAAAGCAAACACAGTTCTGAAAATTTGACCCACTGGACCAGACCAAGTACAAATGACTAATAAGCTCTATTAATTTAAATTTATTTCATGCTGGTTTATGTCACCAGAGACTCAATAAATATTAAAGTTATGTTTTACAAAGCAAATTTGGTAGGAACAGTTTCCAGCTCCAATAAACAAAGCATAGCGTCCTTCTCAGTGGAAGTCTTCTTAGACTGTTGCCACCTATGTACATAAGACCCAAGTTAAAATCTAAACTCTAGACAAAAAAGGGAATAAAAGAAATTATTTAGGAACTCCTTAGACTCATAGTCAAAAGCAGCTTCAATCACAGTCCAGGATTAAATGTTCCTCCCAGAAAGACTCCATATCCTTCTGCATGCTGGTGAGGTAGAAAAGTAAGCAAAATCACCCTTGATGCTCTTCCCAGTTTGGAACAACAAATAAAACAATAAAAATAAAATCAATAGGAACCATTCTAATGAACTTGAATTTTTTCACTCCTGAACATGAAGAGGAAAGCCCACACTAATCTATACTAGTCCAGTCTAGCCTGTACTTTTCCTGTAATCCCTTGCAGACGACTACAGGTAGCTGGCTCATTCAGAATGTGACGACTTGGTTCCCTGATCCAACAGTGTTAAATCCTGTTCATTTCTCCAGCAGATTTTGCTATGCTGTCTAATGAATTAAGTATGGGGGGTAATGTGAAGCCTACTCTGTAGGTCCCAGTTGAGTTGCAGGGAAGACAGTATTAAGTTACATATGGACTGCATGGTAATGAATCCCAGGAGTAGTTTGGGTGCCCCTTGCAGCTCTCCTGGCCCTTTAGAATAGCTAATGGCACTATGACCTCACTCCAAGGCTGCTACTAAGCAACAGTCTCTGTTAGTCTTAAAAATCATGGAATCATAGAATGGTTTGGGTTGGAAAGAACCTTAATGATCATCTACCTCCGTGTCCCCTGCTATGGGCAGGGACATCGTCAACTAGACCAGGTTGCTCAGAGCTCCATCCAACCTGTCCTCAAATACATCCTGTGATGAAACACCCACAACTCCCCTGGGCAACTTGTTTTGGTGTCTCACTACCCTCACAGTGAAGAATTTCTTCCTTATAGCTAATCTAAATTTACACTCTTTTGCTTTAAAGACATTACCCCTCATCCTATCATTACATGCCCTTGTAAAAATCTCCTTTCCAGCTTTCTTGTAGGCCCCCTTTTGGTACTGGAAGGCCACTATAAGGTCTTTCTGGAGCCTTCTTTTCTCCAGGCTGAACAACCCCAACTCTCAGCCCGTCCTTGTAAGAGAGCTGTTCCATCCCTCTGATCATCTTTGTAGCCCTCTTCTGGACTCATTCCAACAGGTCCATGTCCTTCTTATGTTAGGGACCACAGAGCTGAACGCAGTACTCCAGGTGAGGTTTCACCTGAGCAGAATACAGGGGCAGAATCACCTCCCTCAACTTGCTGGCCACACTTCTTTTGATGCAGCCCAGGATACAGTTGGCCTTCTGGGCTGAGAGAGCATGTTGCCAGGTTATGTTGAGCTTCTTGTCAACCAGCACTCCCAAGTCCCACTCTGCAGAGCTATTTTCAATCAACTCATTGCCCAGCCTGTACTTGTGCTTGGAATTGCCCTGACTCATGTACAGGACCTTGCACTTGGCCTTGTTGATCTTCATGAGGACAGCATGGGCCCACATCTCAAGACTGTCAAGGTCACTCTGATTGGTATACCTTGCCTCCACTGTGCTGGGCACATCACACAGCTTGGTGTCATCAGCAAACTTGCTGAGGGTGCCCTCGATCCCACTGTCTATGTCACTGACAAAGATGTTGAACTGCACTGGTCCCAATACTGACCCCTGAGGAACACCATTCATCACTGGTGTGCACTTAGACATCAAGCCATTGACGACAATTTTTTGAGTGCAACCATCCAGCCAATTCCTTATTGACCAAGGGGTCCATTCATCAAAATCACGTCTCTCCGATTTAGAGACAAGGCTGTCATGTGGGACATTGTCAAATGTTTTGCACAAGTCCAGGTAGATGACATCAGTTGCTCTTCCCTTATTCGCCAAAGCTGTAATTGCATTGTAGATGGCTACCAAATTTATCAGGCATGATTTGCCCTTAGTGAAGCTATGTTGAGTGTCACCAATCACCTTATTTTCCATGTGCCTTAGCATATTTTTCAGGAGGATCTGCTCCATGATCTCGCCAGGCATAGAGGTGAAACTGACTGGCCTGGGTCTTCCTTTTCTTCCCTTTTTGAAAATTGGGGTTATATTTCCCTATTTCCAATCAGTGGGAATTTCACCAGACTGCCATGACTTTTCAGATATGATGAATAGTGGCTTAGCCACTTCATTGGCTAGTTCCCTCATTACCTGCAAATGCATCTCATCAGGTTCCATGGACTTGTACACTTTCAGATTCTTTAGATGGTCTCAAACCTGATCTTCTGTTACAGTGTGCAGTTCTTAATTCTTCTGGTCACTGCCTTTGCCTTCTTCAGCTTGGGCAGTGTGACTGGAGCACTTGCCAGTGAAGACTGACACAAAAAAGTCATTGAGTACCTTGGCCTTCTCCATATCCTGGATAACCAGGTCTCCCCTTTCCCTCCGGAGAGGCCCTACATTTTTCCTGGCCTTCCTTTTATCACTGATGTACCTATAGAAGTTTTTCTTGCCCTTGACGTCCCCGGCCAGATCTAACCATATCAGGGCTTTGGCTTCCCTAACCTGATCCCTGGCTTCTCAGACAATTTCTCTATATTCCTATCAGGATACTTGTCCCTGTTTCCACTATGTGTAGGCTTCCTTTTTGTGTTTGAGTTTGTCCAGGAGTTCCTTGTTCATCCATACAGGCCTCCTGGCATTTTTGCCTGACTTCGTTTTTGTCAGAATGCATTGCTCCTGAGCTTGGAGGAGATGGTCCTTGAATATTAATCAACTTTCTTAGGCCATTCTTCACTCCAGAGCTCTACCAAGCAGGTCCCTGAAAATACCAGATTCTATTCTCCTCAAATCCAGGGAGACATTTAAAATGCGCCTGGACGCATTTCTATGTGACCTGCTCTAGGTGGTCCTGCTCTGGCAGGGGGGTTGGACTAGATGGTCATTTCAGGTCCCTTCCAACCCTTAACATTCTGTGATTCTGTGACAGCTTACTGTGTGCCCTCCTCACTGCCCTATGGATCCTGAACTCCACCCTTTCACGGCCACTGCAGACAAGGCTGCCCTTGAGCTTCACATTACCCATCTGTCCCTACTTTTTGGTGAGAACAAGGTCCAGTATAACACCTGTGCTTGATGGCTCCTCTGTCACTTGGAGAAGAAAGTTACCATCAATGTATTTCAGAAACCTCCTGGATTGATTATGTCCTGCTGTGTTGTCCCTCCAACAGATGGGGTGGTTGAAATCCCCCACAACCACCAGGGCCTGTGAACATGAGGCTGCTGCTCTCTGTCTATAGAGGGCCTCATACAGCTGTTCTTCCTTGTCAGGTGGCCTGTAGCAGATCCCCACTATAATGCCACCTGTCCCTGCACCCTATTTAATACTAACCCATAAGTTCTTGGTTGATTCCTCATCAATTCCCAAGAACAGCTTCATGCATTCCAGGTGGTCATTGACATAGAGAGCAATACCTGCTCCTCTTCTCCCCTGTCTGTCCTTCCTAAAGAGGCCATACCTTCCATTCTAAGACTGCAGTCATAGGATTCATCCTGCCATGTCTCAGTGATGCCAGCAAGATCATAGCCCTGCAGGCATCCGCACATCTCTAACTCCTCTTTTATTCCCCATGTTAGAGCATTTGCATAGAGGCATTTAAGTTGGGCACCAATGAAGTTGACTTACCTGCTGAAACAACTGGAATCCCTTTGTGTTGCTCTTCAGGTGCTCTCCTGATGATCTATGATACCTCTACGGGTTCTGGGCATCTATTGCTGGCACTTGACATCAAACTGGTAGGATAGGTGGGATGGATTGAGGTTCCCCACCCCCTGCAACTTTATTTTAAAGCCCTCTTCACCAGCTTGGCAAGCCTATGACTGAAGATGCTCTGTTCTTCTCTGACAGATGAACCCCATCAGACCACAGCAGACCAGGTTTCTCAAAGCAAATCAGAATCATAGAATTGTCAGGGATGGAAGGGACCTTAAAGATCATCTAGATCCAATACCCCTGCCAATGTCAGAGACACCTCCCACTAGAGCAGGTTGCTCAGAACCCCATCCAGCCTGGCCTTAAAAACTTCCAAGGATGGAGCTTCCACCACTTCTCTCAGCAACCTGTTCCAGTGTCTCACCACCCTCATGGGGAAGGACTTCTTTCCAATGTCTAACCTGAATCAACCTATCTCTAGCTTTAATCCATTCTCTCTAGTCCTATCACTGCCCGACAGCCTCAAAAGTCCGTCACCAGCTTTCTTGTAAGCCCCCTTCAGATACTGGAAGGCCACAATAAGGTCTCTCCAGAGCCTTCTCTTTTCCAGATTGAACAACCCCAACTCTGTCTGTCCTCACAGGAGAGGTGCTCCAGCCCTCTGATCATCCTCGTGGCCCTTCTCTGAACACATTCCAGCACATCCATATCCTTCTTGTAATAGGGGCTCCAGAACTGGACACAGTACTCCAGGTGAGGTCTCATGAGAGTGGAGTAGATGGGGAGAATCACCTCCCTCGACCTGCTGGCCACACTTCTCTTGATGCAGCCCAGGATATGATTGGCTTTCTGGGCTGCAAGAGCACACTGATGGCTCATGGTGAGCTTCTTATCCACCAGCACTCCTAAGTCCTTTTCTTCAGGGCTGCTCTCAAGCCAGTCACAAGAGTGAGGCTCTGAGCTTAAACATTGTGTCTTCCTGCAAGGAGAAGAGAGCTGTGGTATCAAAACCTTCATTCTCTCAGAGCAGAGACCTATCTACCTGCCATGACGCCTAACTTGATGTGTTTTCAATGCAGTTTTACATGATGGATGGTTTGGGCCCCCTACCATTTACCTGCCAAAAAATAATGTAAATGCTCCAGAAGTTTGCAGAGGAAATGAAAGCCCAGGATGTTTCTGAAATCTGGGAGACAATTAGTGTGATTTACATCCTTGGCATTACAAGGAGCTTAAAATTTCTTGTGTTCCCATGAAACCTGATTGGAGAGGTGGGTGTTTGGGAAAATTATATTGGCTGAAATACATCGATCAGGACGCTTGTGAATAGTGTAGCTGCTAAGACAGATGGAAAGCTGATAACAGGCTAAGGGGGTTTCAGATCACACTGCAGCACAAGGACGTACTTTTACAGATGCTGGAACTGCTGAGCTAACTGCTTTTCATTTGAAAACTACTGCTTTGAATGGGCAAGAAATGCCTTTGCTATACTTAGAGGTGGATTATACGATGGGAAAAAGTTGAAGGGCTACTTTGTGTGCCAGCACATGAAACTGCCTCCGAGAATTGCCAGAAAAGGAGAAAAGCACAGCAAAAGCTTTTCAAAACCTGGCTCTAATGAAGAGCAGGTGTGAATTTTGTGCAAATGTAGGTTGCGGGGCAGCTCCGGGGGAAAGGTGACATATTATTGTGGTAGGGAATGAGAACATAGAGGAGCAGAGAAGCAGGAACCTCTGGACTCCAGGCCTTAAGATTCAATTTGGTGACACATGACAAACTATTCAATGCTCGTTGTTCCTGGAGATCAGTCACTCTCATTATCGAGACTGAGGCTGAGCAGTTCAGTGGCAGGATTGCTGCAGTTCAGGAAGATCAGAGAGGCACTGGGTACAGGGAAAATGCTGCTTGGCAGAGAGGAGTATCTACAGGGTGGAAAAACCTCTATGCTGGGAGCTCTGGACCACAACAAAAACACGGGGCAGTGGCAGACAGAAGTGAGGGATGTCGGTGGAACAGGGCTAATAGAAGTTTTCCATCTTTCCAGGTTATTTAGGGAACTAGCCAGTGTAACGGTGCCTTTAATTTGTTAAAATATAATTTAACTTCACACATTTTTGCCCTGTTTAACCTCCTCTCGCCTCCTTCCAAGGAGATCATTTCAGTCCTTACCAGTGAGTCACCATGGAGACTACAGCCATGTGATGGCAAGATGTGACTCCACACTGCCAGAGTCTCACCACTTAATTATTTATTAATAGGCTTTTACCCTTGTAGCCTCAAGAGATGCAACATCTTGTTACCAAGGCTGGGAGAGAAACAAGAAACAAAGGCACAAAAAAGAGGAGAAAAACACAGGCAATTACAAATAATTAATTAGAAGCACTATAAACATGCCAGGAAACATGTAATAGGAGTGGGAATTGAAGTCAAAGACCTATAGTTCAATATTGTTTAGCTGAGGAAGTATCTGGCTAGGTAGAGAAAAGACACTCTATATATGAGAAGGCAAATTTTGTGGTCTCAGTGTCTGCAGCATCAGTTTGCCGGGTGCTCACTGCAATCTGCTGGGGGCTTTTGTAGAAACACATTGTGCATGTTCTCAGCTGGAAACAGACCCTAAAGACTCAATCATTTTGCTCTGCCTTTAAAATCTTGCCATAAAAATTTCAATCACCCACATCAGGAATAAGGACCTTGGAGACAACAGGACCATGTGATTTTGATGGCTGGTCACAATTTCTGAATTGCAGAGGGTCTCTGGAAAACATTTGTGAAAACCTCTCACTGCGTGAGTTTTTGATTAAAACAGGCCTGGCAAATAAGGGGTCAATTCACAGGAATAAGACCCAGCTTACAAAGAAGGTCAAAATGTACAGCAAGATTTCCTTGCCTTGCATTTGTTTTAATTGAACAGCTAATCCAGCCTATTATAATGGAAAATAAGGAGAGGCAAAACATTTATTTGAGTCATCTTCTTCATATCTCTTTACTCTGCTTTTTCCTTAGACCTCTCTAAGAGCTACACCACTGGCAGACCAGGTACCATTTTTTTCTGAAGTCTTCTGCCCAATCTAATTAACCCAACAACTTTCTTATGGATCCTTGTGACTAGTACAATTGCTGACTTTACACTAGGAGGAGGTTAGGAACAAGTTGGCACTTTTAGAGGGCTTGTAAGGGGACATCTGTGCCCTCTAGATAAATATCAGACATGACAAGACAATGCACTGGGCAAGAAAAATGAAAATCCTTTCATAATATGTCTTCAAAGGGGAGAAAAAAAGTAAAAAAAATTTTCCTTCAACCCCTAGCAAAATATAAAGCAAAACTAAAGGAAGTGCATGGCACAGAGCCAAGCAAATTTAAGGAACAAATCTAGCAAACAATGAAAAGTAACAGCTCTGACCAAAAAACAACCATTAAATGTTAAATGCTGCTCTTGTAACTGACAACACCAACAACTTTAAAGGGCTGTTTTACTAGCATGTGTATGTGTGTGTGGGGAATAGTTAGTCTCTCAAAGGGCTGATTGTAAATTTGTACTTCTTGTGGTTTGGGGGTTTTTTTGGTAGAATTTCTTTTGTTGTTTTGTTTTGGTTTCTTTTTTCTTTACAAATTTGTGGTAACTGATGGTGAAATCTGGAGCCCAGCTAATTACAGTCAATGAGATTGGAGCAATTTGCATCTGTTCTACACGGGCATGAAGGACCGTAGGTCTTAGTTGGGGTCTCCTTGTTTATCACAAGCATTATCTAGTGTCTAGGCTCCTGACATTTAAGCATCCAAGAGCCTTTACTGAATTTTTCCTCACCATTTCTTCCTTTAAAGAAGGATGTTGCTTGGGTCTGCCTCTTCTGCACAAAGGAGCCTAAGGGAAAGACTTCAGGTACAGAGGAACCTGAGGCAACACCTCAGAATTGATGTTCTAGTCTTCCCCTGCCTGGCACAGGTCATCAGGGTACATCAAACTCATCCCCAACCAACTTCTCTTGCTAGTGGTAAATGAGAACAACCTCGAGTGCTTTTGTTCCTATGAGCAAACCACAGAGCCAAAGGACTAACTGGTCATGGTGTGGGGAACAAGGACTCAGGCTACAACTTTTTCTTTGGTGTTCCACTCCTCTTATCCTCCTGTTGACTCAGTGGTGCATTTGTAAGGATCCATCCTTACCCATACCCCAGGAGTTTTTTTGAAACAAATCCTAACAGTTCACGTATTCTCCGACACTAGCCAGGTGATTCTGTAATCATATTTAGTACAGCAAGATTAACCTATCATTAAAAATATAAATGTTCTTCAATTTGCACTTCTTTTTTAAATGAAGGTTGAGCATAGCTCCAAAGCCCTCACTGAAACTTTGCTGCAGAGCCTCTGGCAACAAAAAGCTTATTATTTGCAAAAGAGGGGATCCTAATTGGAAAATATGATGGATAGAAAATAGTGAATCCCTAGTAATCTCCTTCCAAAATGGTAATGCATGTAGTATAATGAATATTAATGAATCATATTTATGAAATGGGGACACTGGAAAGTGCAAGATAAGTTTTCTTTTTCTATGCATTGTACTTGGCAATGTACATGTTCACCCAGCAGTTGTCCTGCACACCTCTGTCTCAGACACAGATGAACTGCTGCTGAACAAAAATGCAGCCAAAACTTTTATCTATAATCCTGCAATAGCCACCATGCCATCTCTGTCACTCTCTACCCACTAGCCTCTTTCTGGTCATTATTGATTTCAATCAAACTTGCCACGCCTCATATAGCCTTGCCCATACCTCTGAAACCAGGAAGTCTCATGAACATGGACCAAATCCGCTGAAAACATAATGTTTTGCTATTTTCCATTATTGCTAAACACTGGGTATCAACCTAAGTGGTCTTGGAGAATGAGAGATGTTTTATCTCTGTTAACATTAAATTTCAACATTATTCAACCCGATTTTAGAGTCGTTTTTTTCAGCCCTTCCTGGCCTCCTGAAGATACTTGTATAAGTAGGTGCTAAGCCAAAACAAGTCAAGAACTCATAATCCAGCTCTTACTGTTTAGATATTAAATGCTAAGAAGTACCAGAGTTTGTCCTGAAGTCCTTGGTGGAGATGCTGTGACCCAGAGATCCTCCCATATTGGCTAAATTCTTGTTTCCAGCACTGTAACCGTAGTACATGAAGTTTTCTAGGACAATTGCCTGTCCCTTAAGTATAGTCATTACCTGTTCTGGCAGACTTCTTTGTAATTTAACATTGCAGACTTTAAAAATAATTCCCAGAGAACTGAGGTTTACTGGGGAGAAATATTCTTTTATTTACTTGCTCATTCGCACACTAATATCTTCCTGCTATCTGCTTCTTTTGGTTAACATAGTTACTGTGTAGAAATGTAGATTTCCCCTGGCACTCCTTGGAGTGAAGAAAGGATAATTTCAGACATTTTCCTGTTTAGGTAATGCATCTGCCAGAGCTATCTCAATATTTCTATAGGACAAATGAGACTGACAGCCTGGGAGAGCAGGAAAGGAAGAGCCATCATGGAGATAAAAGACCTGGGTGGGACTCCAGGGATCTGCACTCAGCTCTGGCCACAAACTCAGTGTGTGACCTTAAGAAAACCATTTAATCTCCCTATTCCTTAGTTCTTTACTTGTCAAGAACTATACTCTCCTTCAACTCTTTTTCTACCATGTTGCAAAAGTTACAAGCTCTTAGATATAGCCTCCATCTCATCCTGTCACCTTATTTAGCAGAAGGGAACATGAATCTTTGCAGAGGCCATTAGAAACCAGAGTAGAGATAACGACAACGACAATGGGAAATAACATCCCTGGGACTACAAAGATGATTCTCTGTCTTCTGAGTTCAGTTCACATAACCCCCACAGAGAATCAAAGTGTTGCAATCATCCTGTGGTCCCACTAGGATTACAGAAATGATTCACCTACGAAATACTTCATCAGTTAGCATTCCTAAGATGACAATTTGAATGGAAGGGTAGTGCTGGGGCTGTCACAGATCTTCACAGAGGTTGAACATGGAGTGTGACAGCAAGTCATGTGCACTGGCTTTAAACCTGGTGCCTGCTACTTCTGATAAAATAAGGTCTCAGCAGCATGCAGTTTAGTGGCTGTGGCAAAAACAAGACTAGTTTTGAATACAACTGTGACAGGGTGCCACACACAGGACACGGTGGCATACGTCCTGTAGATACAATGGAAGATGTGCCATGGCAATAGCTTTGTGATGTGCTTCCTTCACTTCACCTCCAGCAAATGCTAGGAGTTGCATCCACATGTGCTATTTCAGAAAGCATCCAGTGCTGCAAGAAAACACCATTCCCAGGCTATCCAAAACCTTCACTCACTGTCATTCAGGACAATCCCTATATATAGAATAATTTTTTTAATCAGGAGATATGTTAGAAATAGGGTATGTGCAGCTGCTGTGTGGTTCCCTGCACTTCATGCTATGGCAGTCTGAAAAAGTGGATTAAAACTGTAGGTTGAAGGGTAGTTGCCATGGAAACTGCATCATTGGAAGCTTCATTTCAATCTTTTTTCCTGCTGATAATTTTCTACCTATTTTACCACTCTGAACAGGTACCATTCCTTCTTGGTTCTCCCTTGCTTTCATCAAACTATCTGTGATGCCACAAGCCAGGAGCCAGGGTTTGGAAGTGAACCTAGTGGAATGAAATACAGGAAAACAGTGCTAGGGTTGCACTGGAAGGCAGTTTTGAGTGAGTCATGAGAGGAGCTGACTTCACTTTTGGCTCAGAGGCCAGGCAGAAGACCTCAAGGTGGGGGAAGCAACAACTCTTCCTGGGGTAGTGTCGTCAAAAGACACCCTGGTCCTTGCAGGACTGTGCTGTGACTGCATTGCTCTGGTGGCACTGGGTACCATCTCAGTGTGCCCGCCTGGGAGAGCAATGCCTGCTGACTGCCCAGGGATCACCTGCCACTTGAATGGGTCTTCCTGGCCTTATTATGCTCCTGTAGTGAGGGAAGAAATGGGGGTTTTCTATCAGCTAGGGGTCATTTTGAAGTAAGAGGGGCATAGGAGAGAGGTCATCTTCTGGGCTGTAGCCTTGAGCACAGCAGGTGCCACTAGCCAACATTTTCTGTGAAAACTTGTTTGTACTAAGGATTAGCTGAGATTAAGGGCCTTGGTGTATCTCTGTGACAATGAAATAAAACTCAGATTAGGCTAGTTCCTGAGATGAGCCAGTGCAATGCAATTCCAGGTCCCTGGAAGTGGGATATGAAGCATGCTTTCTGTAGATGGAAAGGTAGTCGGGAGGGATGTTAGATGAAGCGAGTTCACCCAACATGCAAATTAAGCAGGATATGGAGGTTAGCTTGCCCAGCTTCTGTAGGAGGGTCCCTGGCAACTGCAGAATGCTATTTTGAAGTCTAGAAGGACAGAACTTTTAAATGCTACTCTGAACCTTGAAAGGTTCACATACACTAATCCTGTTTCAGACATGAAGACCGGAATAACTGTGGCACATAAAATCCTCCAGAGGACCTCCAGTTTGCTTTGCAATGTTGCAAGCCAAAGAAAGAACCTAAAAGTTCACTTGTTCACTTCTCTGCCTCCTTGTCAAGTCTGTGGAGCTGACTCCTCCAGACACTCCAGGCTGTACAAACTTCTCTTATCAGATTTGTCTGGCTGTTCTGGTTTTCACAGCTGCCACTACAGGGCTGTGTCACACCATTACATCAGGTGAAAGCGGCTCTCCAGACTTCCTCTGCTTCATATCTGGGATGGAAGCCTTAACACATGCTGATTAAGATGAAGAAATGAAAAGGTAAGAGTAAAATCCAGCTGCTTTCACAACAACTGTAATGCAATGGATCTGTTCTTCACTGCATATTTTTACAATGATCCCTACTATTTGTGACAGATCCACAACTTCATTAATATCATGTATTTCATTATTATCTGAACTGCCTCTGACAGGTCAGCTGGCTTTTCTGGGATTATTTCATAGAGGGTTGGAAGCCTGAAGATACATTTTGGGTGTTCTGAAGCACAAGATTTGTAGCAACCCTTAAGCCTTACCATTCACCACTGAGATTTGGCTGATGAATTTGCTTGCTCAAGGTGGCAGATTCCAAATGCTACAAGATAAATCATCACATTAGCTAATTTGTTGGGTTTTTTTTCCTCATTTCAGAAGGATTTGGGGTTGGGAGATGTTCAATGTAGTCTAGCACTCCTGAAAATCAAAGTCCTCTTGCTAGCTCAGGCAAAATACAGTCCTTTGCAATGTAAGCTTTCAACAGTCTCTCTCCAAAACTAGCACCCACTCTAACATCGTGTAAAAACTTGTGTTCATGTCTTAAAGAAAATAAGTATGGTTTCCCTGTGAGCCTTTTGCAAGCTCCAAACCCAGATGTAGCAGGTAGAAAAGCAACTTAAGAAAAAAACACCACAACCAAACTCTAAATAAGCAAGAGATCTGCAGTCAAAGCCATGAAAATTCCCAGTCAACTCCATGAGCACTGAGGACAAAGGTACACCACTGCTTTGAGAGCCCAGCCTGCTTGACTCACCTCTGTGGGGCTCCGTATGAACACTCAACCTCTGCCCAGATAAAACTCATACAAGTTGCCACAGCAACCTCAGCCATTGCTGTTCGCGGTAAGGATATTAGGGCTTCATCATTACTGATGGACTTTGCCTTACTTTACAAACCAGGTTCTGGCTTTTGAAATAGAAGGCCCTAAACCCTTTGTACGTTCATTGGAAGCTTACTTGGAGTCCCACTTCTGCTTCCCCTACTCTGAACTACTTACCCTCCTCAGAGACCCTCAGGTGTCTCCTGGTGCAGAGTGTGAATAAGATGGGCTTTATACACAGATGTCTGTGTAGTGTCTCTGGCCAGGATTATCACAGAATCACAGCATGGTAGGGGTTGGAAGGGACCTCTGGGGATCATCTAGTCCACCTCCCCTTCTAAAGAAGAGTTACCTAGAGCACATGGCACAGGAATACATCCAGGTAGGTTTTGAAAGGCTCCAGGGAAGGAGACTCTACAACCTCTCTGGGAAGCTTGTTTCAGGGCTCTGTCACCCTCACAGTAAAGAAGTTTTTCCTTATGTTTAGGTGGAACTTCCTGTGTTCTAGTTTGTGCCCATTGCCCTTGTCCTGTCACTGGGCACTACTAAAAAGAGACTGGCGCCATCCTCTTGACATCAACCCTTTAGGTATTTATAAGCATTGATGAGATCCCTAATGGGATCTTGTTATACAGACAATCAGCTTTATAGTGCCTTTCAAGGCTTTAAAATCTCTGACTCGCCAATGCTTAGTCTGCAAAGCTAATAGTACTGTTATTGGTACACTCATGATACTGTGTTATTGGTTCAATACATTATTTTAACCTGCAGTTTGTGCTGAGAACTATAACCCTTAACCACATGGTTGATTTTTATCTCCTCTGCATTGTACAGAAATACACAAGTGACTGAAGCTACACCCAGCAAGTCTGGTGTGACATTCAGGAATATATTTCGAAAAGTTATCATCAGCATTTTCCTTGCATATTATTGTTCTGTAATTAAGCAATACATGTGGCTCGGAAATCCTCAATAAATCTTAGTAAGATTTATGGGGACCATTTGTTTCAACTTTTTGTTAAATGGCAGTAGATTTGGAGCTTTTATTACAAATTGTTTTCATTTAGACTTTAACCATCCTCTAGCCTCTGGATAAAGCACTTATTTGCTGCATGTCATTTTTTATCATTTAGGTGCAAGACCTAAAGCAAAAATAGAATGGAAGAACAGTCCCAGTGGAGAGAAGCAAAGGAGGGAGTCAAAGGAGTGAGGAGGAGAATGGACAGAGGGGTAAATGAAGAAGCAGTTTGAGTGACTGATCCTCTAAGGAGCTAGCTGGAGAAACTGGCGTTGAGAAGGGAGGTTTTAACCTCATATTGTAAAATTGCAAGTCTTGATATGGTTTTGTACTCATCTACCTTTGAAGTGCAAGTTTGTGTAATAGAGAGATCAGTGACAGCTTCTGATGCCCAGGACATGTGGGCTCAGACCAACCCCAGCCACTCCATGTGTGTAGTTGCAGAGGAGGGCAATGAAGCTGGTCAAGGGATTGGAGAATAGATTGTATGAGGACTGTTTGAAAGAGCTGGGTCTGTGTAGTTTGAGGAAGAGGAGGCTGAGGGGAGACCTTATTATTCTCTACAACTACCTGAAAGGATATTGTAGAGAGGTTCGTGCTGGTCTTTTCACCAAGGTAATTAGGGATAGAACCAGAGGGAATGGGCTAAAGCTGAAACAAGGTAGGTTTAGACTAGACATTGGGAAAAAATTCTTAATGGAAAGAGTCATGAAATATTGGAATAGGCTGCCCAGGGAGGTGGTTGAGTCACCATCCCTGGATGTGTTTAAACATTGCTTAGATGTGGTGTTGGGGGATATGGTCTAGGGGTGAACTTGTAGAGTAGGGCTAATGTCTGGACATGATGATCCTAAGGGTCTTTTCCAACCTGAGTGATTCTGTGATTTGCAGAATAAATCAGACTTGAAAGAGATACAACTTTATAGTAAAAGGTATAAGTAGGATTTTGTCTCCCTGTCTCCCCTATAATACCTTAGCAATATCCTAAATATCATGTATATTCCTAGTCCTGCAAAAATTTCCAAGTGTTCTTTATTTTTTTTTTTTTAATTTTAAAACTTAAAATAAAACAACACAAATTTTCATCAGTAATGTCTTCTAGTTTTTAGGGAAGAAAAATACAAATGTTTACAGAAATGTACGAAGAAGATCAGTGTGTGTGTGTGTGTGTGTGTATGCAGGACTCTTCCCAATCTGGATCTCATTTCTTCACCAGCAAAAGAGCAGTTGCAAGCAAAACACAATCTACTGTCAATAGACTTCTAAAATAATTAAAAAAAAAATAAATAAATTGGATGTTACAGGAAAATATAGTATTTGATTTTTGAGAATGTAGTTTGAAAATATTAATCTTTGACATCAGTGATGCTGCTTCAGAAGATTTTAAAGCATTTTCCCAGTATCTAAAAGCCAGGATAAGTCTTGTGAAACTTCCTCAGTATGTTGTTCTTCTTTGCCATATTCTACATATTAGATCTGATACTTGCATTGACTCACATGAAAATCTCAATGTTCTTGATCATCCCTGCAAGAAGGGAGTTGGACTTGATGGTTGTAAATCCCTTCCAACCTGAGATATTCTATGATTCTATGATTCTATCTACTAGTTTGTCATCAGGAATACTTCCAAGGTTCTTCAGCAGTGATGGACTCCAAGACACTATCTGTGTTGCTGTTTGATGGACATCCCAGGAGTCAAAACCATCACCAAGACTAGACAGTGATCTTCTAAGCATGGGCTCAGACATGCTGGAGGGTACCTTAAGAGCACGTGGGACTCTGCATGTCCAAGCATGCCATGTAGATTAATTCCCTACCAAGTATGCTTAGATAAATAGCCTACAGGTTGATTGAGAAGCAGTCTGTCTGAGAGGCAGCCAAAGGGAGAGGATCTAAATGGCAGTATAGTGTGCCTCTGCTCAGGATGCTCCAGAGACTGTACTGCCTGAGTGATTTTACCATACCATAATTTTTATATGAATTAAAATGTCACATATATCAGATTTCACTGATTTTGTGTTATTAGTTGGGGTTTTTTTTGTTTTTCTTTTTTGTTTGTGTGTGGTTGTTTTGTTGTGGTTTTTTTTTTTGCTTGGTTTTGTTTTGTTTTGTTTTTTAATTTCATATGGAAAACACATTAAAAGAACAGAATACATGAGGCTTGTGAGACAACACTCTACTTGTCAATACTTAGATTAGCCTTTCTGGATTCCACATACTTGACCATGAATCAATATCATTGACCATCTTAGCTCAGGAAAGGGTCCCAACTGTAAAGCAGCAAGAAGTTACATTAACAGCCATCACTTAACAATCTTCTTCCCTCAGGCATGATTACTGACAGATGTATTTGCATGGTGCCTGCCAGCATCCATACCTGCTCTATGTATAAACAGAAAACTTCAGTTTCTAGCACTGACAGTCCCTCATTCCTTGAGAAGCTAATTTATTTATCATCTCATTAAACTAAAGAAAATGAACAAAATATAAACAAGTCAACATTTTAGGGTGTCACAAAGGTGATCTGCTATTGCAACATAAACAAAATACTGAAGAAAAATATAAGCTTTGAATGATGCAGTAGGAAAACTCTTCTTTATTCTGATTTATCTTATTTCTGTTTTTACTACTATCAATCTCAATTTAGAGAAATTCAACAAGATAGAAAAGGAAACTATAAGCAAGGACTTCAACTTAAAAAAGACACACTCTCCTTCAGTGAGTGCACTTTCTGTTCAGTATTTCTCTTGGCAAAGTTTAGGCATGTCTCTAGTTAACAAATGTATTCTGCTGTCAGCCCTTTTCAAGAATTGTATTTGATGCTGAATGCCAAATAACTTCTTAAACTATTAATAAATAACTCACAGGTATCTTAGATAGTGTGCACTTGAGGAATTATGCTAATATGTTCTATGATGGAGACAAGGGAAATTCCCCCTTCAAAATTTCCACTTTTGCTGACATGTTTTCTGAGCAATGTTTTCAAAACAGGTTCATTCTTACTAAGACAGATACCTAATCTCTTAGAGAATCTGATCACTAACTATCTGCTTCTTGCTGATGTTGCTGAGAAAATTCCTGTTGACTCCAGAATGGAAGAGAATATGGATCCATCAGTTTTGGAATTTGGTCTAGCTGCTTATATTTCATTAGCTTCATGGCAGCGAGTCTTCACAATTTGAAAAGAATAAAATAGTCACTACCATGTGAAAAAAATTACACTATGTATGACATGCTACCTAACAATAAAATTTTTATAGGTAAAAAAGAGCATTAAATGACACCATGATTTTTCATGCAGCTTACAGAGAAGAAAGAATCTCTAAGGGAATACTTAGATAGATTATACCCCAAATCACAAGGTGTGTCAGTTACTTAGAACATTATTTTTAGTGGAATGATTTTTTTATTATGTTTTTTCGAATCTATTTCAATCCAATCCCTTGTAAAAGATGACTTGTTAATGCCACAGAGACTAAAATGGCTGTTATCTTAATCATTTACCCTAACACTTAAGTAATTAATCACTATCAAATCATAGTACACCTATTTTCTCTTGTTGTTTACTTCCTACATTTAGTTAATCAAACAGAAAATTTGTGGGGTAAGTTTAATCCAAAATTAAAGTTTGAATGGAGAATTTTTTAAAAGCAGAACTCCCCAGAAATCAGCAGTTTTTAAAGGGCTTTGATTTCAGAAAGAAAAAAAAAATCTGATTGATTCTTGACCACTAAAGTCATTGTTGAAGTAAAATTCCTATCTCACAGGGGAAGGGACAGGAACACACAAGGTGAGTTCATATAAGAAGGAAAACCCTGAAAATAGATAATATCTTTTTGTCTATAGTTTTTATTTGAAAATCTGATGACTAGAAACCTTCTTCTCATTTGAAGCGTCAATTTATATTTTCCTTATGGTTAAAATATTTATTTTTCCTTGTAGATTTTCTCCCAAGAGATTTTAGACAGCAGTGTCTCAACTTTCAGTTTTGACTCTTTGGGCCCATGGGAATTTCAGTCCTCAACCCAGAGAGTGCTTTAACCAGGAAGGGGTAAGGTTCTGGATGAATGTGCCTTTTTATTTCCTGTGTTACATCTTGACAACCTTGCCCCTGAGAATAGTCTACTGGAGTCTTTCATCAATCTTCTGAAAGGGATGATCAAATGAGCAGACTATTATGCATGCCACCTTCTTTTCTTTATTGACTTTCTTATACTGTTAGACAAGTCCACCTTACTACCTTCATATTTATTTTAAGGTTTTCCCTCTGTAGCTTGTGTTCCATTGATGATGGTTATTCTGCCTTATTTCTATTACTCATGATAATGTTTCACTTCACATTCTTCTTAAAGAGATTATCTTAAAGCTTTAGGTTTTTGTCCAGTGGTTGCCATTGATTTTGACTGCCATGTCCAGTTCCACAGGTGCATTAGACACCACCCTCACCTGGTGCTGCTCTACTTTTTCCCTTTTTCCTTTCTTCCTCCCCTCCACCATTATTACTTGCCATATACTTGCCTCTTTTTAAAGTCAGGTTGACTGAGTTTTTGCATTGCTAACTTTGAAAAAATGCTTATCAGCTTTGCCAGACTGAGTCATAGAATTATATATGATGTCTATCCATGAAAATAAAATAAAAACTTATTTAATTAATGAGCTTTCCCAGAGATGCAGCTCAGTAGTTCAACACTAAAAAAATTTTGTGTTAACTTCAGCTTTTGGGGTCTGTAAGGCTACTAGTCATGATTTGTTTTCATCAGAATGTATTAAATGGTAATATTAAGTCTGAAAAGTAAACTTGAATCATTGTTACCATATATTTCTTTCATAGCTGGCAACAATCTTTTAGGTAGTCACAAACACTCAAGGTCATTCCTTCTGACAGATTGTCTGGCTGTTAAGTGTCTGGAGTAAGGTTGAGTTGCAGTTGTTTGAGTGAGGTTTGCTTGGAGTCCTTTGTTAGAGAGACATTACAAAATGATTACTGATGTATTTTCATTTTCTGCTGGAACAACTAGAGAGAATCCTCTGTGTCTCAGTCTGATTGGCTTTCATATTTACAGTTATTCAACAAACAATAAAAAAAAATAAATGAGAAGAGTTGCCCTTCCCTTCCAACAACGTCTGCATCTACCCATATTTAAATGATGTCTATTCTTTAGAAAGCTGCTTATCTAGTTTACTGTTGGAAGTATAGGGGAAACTGAGTTTGTATTTTATAGGAGGAGATGTAAAATTAGTTTTGATTCTAACTACCACTGTGGTCCATATGGATTCATTAAGTCGCAAGACACAAATGTACTGAGAATCAAGAAATGAGAGATTTGTAGATGGGAGGATGGAGTTACTAGTTCAGTTTTGTGCATGAGAAAAGACCCAAACTCTTTCGAGGTGTTTCTGGAGGTGTCTAGCAGTATTAACATACACATGTCCACTAAAAAGAAATTTTTTTACACAACAAAAGAAAACTTGATGTCTCCTATACAAGACACTCAAAGAAAAGTTGTAGAATAACTGAAACTGAAAGATAGCAGTGACAACAGCCAGCTGATCCACCCACTTGTGAGATAATTTAAGTGTTTAATAATTAGTAAAGCTTTGCTTTTATACCACTTAAATTTTAGTGTATTTTGAATCTTAAATATATTGCAACTAAGGAAGAACTTTCCATCTCTTCTGGTAAACCCTATTTGTTTTGGTTTGGGTGTTTTATATTGCCTACAGTAGAAGAAGAATAATTAACAGGACTGAAATACTAGTGACAGTCCAGTTTGTAATTGGCCCTTCTGTACTGTGTGTTTTTCCTAAAAGAATAGAGAAACTTACGGTTATGTAAAGAAAAGGAATGGCAAATGAATAAATAGTAGCAAAATCTACAATTTTAAAAGGGCAGTATTTTAAAAGGGCTTATTGATGCCCATGGTGGCAGAAATTTGGCCAATGGTCAGATGCCATGGGCAGGGAAACCCTGCATCCTTCCCAGCACTCTTTCCTGCAACAAATTCCTTGGGCAAGATAGGACAGACAATGCTGATCGGATTAGTGTTAAATCCTACAGGTTTCTGCTCCAAGCCTTCTTTCCTTGGCACAAAAGGGGCTAAATTCTATGAACAGATATCTAGCTAATAATATCAACTAAATTAGTAGTTGATAAAACACTTTTAAATCTTGAGGTGAAAGATGATCTACATGATGTCACATTTAAGAGGACTGCAGAGAGTTGTACAGGACTGTCAGTGAGTGCAAATATGATAAGAAGGCGCACCAGATGAAGAAAGACCAATAACAAATGAGGAAAGGGAAATTAGTAGTGATTCAATATTACTAAAATACTAGGTTTCTTTCTAAAGCTGCAGACAGCCAGCTCTTCATGATGTAGAATCTACTGAATGCTTCATTGCAGATAAGGTTATATATTTCTTGCATTTTTATTGTTGTCAGATCTGGCATTGCCTTCCATCAAACTCAGTTTGTGATGTTTTTGCTGACTGTTTTTGGCACTCGCATAGGTTATGATCCTGCATTGCATGTAGGTGCTAGACATCTGGAGTCTGGTTACTTAAGGCAGTCTTATTTTCCTGAGGTACTTTTTCCAATTTGAAAGGCATGAAATAATGGAGTGGATTGTACCATAGTGGGAAAAAAGTTATCTTGCTCGCCAGCTGCCATGGGAAAGGCAGATGTGCTGAATACACTTGATTTTGTTGGGCTCTTGGAGTGTACAGATCTGGGGAAGGATGTTCTGGGAATGGTGGGGAGTATAAAGAAAGCAGAGTATTACTGCAAAAATATTGCTGTTAATAATAATAATAATTATATATCATGAAAAGAAGCTTAATGATGGGGTTAGATACTTCTTTGATGAGATCGTTTTCAGGTAAAGGAAGATGCATACACCGCAATTTCACTGGTAGTAGCAGAAATGGAAAGGACACCTTGCACAGAGCTCTCTCTATTTGCAGATAATGCCCATGATCTTTGACTCTTACCTGTTCCCAGAAACATGCTTTAGCCATCACATATTTTCATGTGACATCTTTGTCCAGTGCTGCTAAGTTTCTTCCTTCTGCTTCTCCACAAAAGATGTACAAGTATCTTTTAGATAATATAGTCCCTGAACAGGTTTGCATCTGCCCAAGGTCCTTGGGTGGTATTTATCACAACTGGTCATGTAATATGTCATTCAACTAGCATGAACGAAATGTAACTACTGAAGACAGGAGCCTGAACAAGCCTATGTGATTTCCCAGCCTCCAGCCTAACGCTCTGATTTTGTGTGCTACATGATATGATAACAATTCCCATTATTCATATATGACTTCATCACCTATTCCTGAGGACTGGATGGCCTTCCAAATGTTATCATAAGAATAAAAAATTACTTAATACTCTCATTCCAAGACATCTGTGTTTGAATGGGTCTGGTTTTAGCCAGATTTCTAAAAGATATAGCCTTTTGATGAAGATTGATTAGCTTATCTGGAATCCACATAACTCGCCCCCTTGGAGAAATAACTCTTCCCTGCTTACACAATCTATGACAGAGTGAGCTCTAGGGTAACTATCTACCTAACACTAAGTTTTATAATTTTTAATAACATATTTGTCCTGTTGGAGTATATCATATGAGAATGAGGGAAACACAGAAAATACCAATGAGCTTGTTCCAGTTATTCACTGTCAGTATTGCCTAGTTGTCTAGATCGCAGTAGTCCAGGTATGCAGAATGCTATCCTTGACTTTAAGGACTAGTTCATGGGATAGTGGGTATTACATTCAAGAAATGAGATACAAGTCTTTCCATCTGAACTTCACTTTTTCTTATGTTGTATGACTAGGTCACTGACAGTATCAAATATTTTTCTACTTGGGTTTAAAAACTTTTGAATTGTTCTAATTCCATGTATATACCAGTCATTTCACAATATTTTCAATTACTAGAATTAGTACAAATAATTTCATTCCTATTTTTCAAATATTAAACTTCCCATGAGCCAATGAAGACATTCACTAAAATATTCTCTGCCAAGACTTCTCCAACTTTCTGCTGGTTTTCCCTTTGTTAGTTCACTTTCCTCCAGACTCTATCATAGATTCACAGTTGGCATTATCTAGTAGTCTACCCAGAAAGAAAACCCTCGAACATTAAATCTTTTACTCCATTCTCCTAGAGTCTCCCGAAAGACTCTAATCTTCCAAGAGAAATTTTTAACACTACAACCTGAATTACAAGTGTATTGCAGGGATGCAGGTTATAGAATAAATAATCAAAAAGTCAGTCCTAAGTAATAACTAGTGGAAGATTATTAGAAGGTATGATCTCAGACACTTACCTTTTGGGTTTACACTGAGTGATGAAAAAAAGAAGAAAGGTTGTCAAACTAGATAAGTAATACAAATAATGTGGTGATTCAGTGAAAACTTCTTCACTGAAGTATGATTTTAATATAAAAATAGTTCTTTAAAGATAGGCCTCTCGATTTTTATTAAAAAAAAAAAAAGTGAAAAGTAGCCAAAAAAAAAAAATCCCATCACATTGCTCAGTTTCATTAACATATTGATACTAGATGTGTCATACCATATAACCTTGCTGTTATCAATCTACCATATGATGGAGAAGTTTTCTGGACTCCAAGAAAATATTAGAGTTAGGAGTAAGCTACTGTACAATTCATTAAGTTCTGATCATACATCTAAGTTATTGCCTGAGGAAGAGCATGGATGAAAGAGGTGCACCAGAAAAATTGTCTCAGTAGTTGCACACTGAGTTGCATCAGGTAAAAATAACTGATTTGGATCAAATTGTCTTGGGGAAAGGTCTGCTTGTTGAAAGATCATTGCAAAGTATATGTGAGAAATATGTAAAAGTAAGTTCAATTAGTACAATATTAGAGAGATCTGGAAAAACTCCTGATTAAAATCTTTTCCATCTTAAAGTGTGAGTTTGTCAGAATGTGTTGCCTTTCACAAATTTCTGATCCTACATAGATTTTGATTGGGATTCTTTTCGAACAGCTAAGTTTCTTAAAAGCTTAGTCACTGAATCTTTACCAGTTTGCCTGGAAGACTGCTTGTGAGGAGCATAATTTCTGTATTTTGCTAGTTTAAAGGTTAATTGTTCACTTGACTTCCTAAACCATGAGAACTGAACTGCAGATTAGTACCATGTAGGTTCTTAACTCCTCTCTCCTGTTTCCAGGATGTTGTGAAAGACTCAGGGAGATTTGAAAGTCATCTCCAAACCTGCTTAGACTTACTCCAGAAATCCACCAGGGATAGATGGAATCTAGACTCCTGTCCATGTATGAGAAAGACCAGAATATGTAGGGTTTATTTGTAATTTTTCAGGACTGCCTGTATTTTTGAACTGAATACAGAGGTCAAAATTTAACCTTTATTTTTTAATCTGGAAGTCTCCATCCATTTAATTATATTTTTTTCAGTTTCAGACTCTTCTCTTTCCAACCCAGAAATTCCAAACCACATCATTCTCTTCCTTTCTTACACCCATGGCTGTATCTTTTAGCAGATATGAAGAAATAAGTCTGGGTGTGCATAGCTGAGACTTTTGGATAGTTAGAAACAGAGCACTGTCAGTTTGCAAGGAAGCAGCACTACAGATAGGAAAGAGTTGTAAAGAACTGCTGGTGTCCTGATACTGATACCTTAGAGCCTCAGATTATACATGTATACATACATATTGTCCTTTGAATAAAAATGGAATAAGTGATTTAAGATTGATTGGGTTTTTTTTACAGCTTAACACTCTAGGAATTAGGGATTGCTTATTATAATTTTCCAGGTCTGTCAAATTCAAATGTTTCAATATTTTATTTCAAAAATAACGTATTTTTGCTGCTAAATGTATAATTTTTTCTCTCCATACTGTCACTCTTATATACTTATATACTATAGTATAATACTTTTATTTAACAATTAGATGTTTCCAACTCTGAGCTCTCATTGATCTCACTAAGAAGTAAAGATACTCAGTACTTCACAGGAATAATCATGTTATTCCTGAGCTCAATGTTTTAATATCAGTTTTATCCTTTAAATCTAAACAGAAAAGATACAAATGCTGCTTATGGTAGTAACACAAGTTATACAGAGGGATTTTCAGAGACAGTGGCATTGCTTGCCTATAACTCCTGATGGTTTATGTACTTAGAAAAGACTTATTGCTTCTCTGAAGAACTCACATTTTAAGAACAGAGATGGAAATTTTAAAAGCTACCTTTTTGTTGTAATTAATTTGTTTGGGTTTGGTTTAGGTTTTGGTTTGCTTTTATGTTGGTTTGGTTTGGTTTGTGTTGGATTTTTTTTTGTTTTGCTTGGTTTTTTCGTTTGTTTGTTTTGTTACAGTTGATGTATTAATATGTGTTAATATTTTCAGTTAGGGTTTTCATCTTGGAGGTTGTGGCTACAAGGAGCTAATATAAATTTCCTGTGAATCTCTGGCAAAAGGTAAATGTTTCTGTGTAGAGAGCTTCTTCCTAATCAATAACCATTCATGAAAAAAACATCCACATAAGATTTTTTTACTTATCATGAAAGTAACCAGCATTGCCAGCACTCCAGCCTCCCTTGACAATGACTGCTCATTCCCACCCTGTGCTGTCCTATTTCTTCAGGCTGAACACTTTTTTTGAGGGAAATTGATGAAAGTTGTATTTCCCTTCACCTTGGATTCATTTTAACCTGATTAGTTCCATGATCTTGTTCACATTGCAGATGTACAAATGCCTGAATGGGTCCATTTTCAGAGGAAAGATCTGGTGACAAAACATAACTTCAGTCTTTGAGTGAGAATTTCCACTGCAGTCCTTCAGATCGGTACAATTCTCAAGCCCAGGCAGAACTCATGTTGCAGCCAGAGATTTAAAGCTGGAAGAATCCACTGTATCTATCTTTAGCCTGACTTCTGTAGCTGAATCAGTGTATAATATCCATACTATAGTATAGTGCATTCTATACTTTCACTGGAGGAAGAAGAGCACATGGAATGGAAACTATGGATAAACAAGCTAACCTTCCACATGTGTACAACTATGTCTGTAACTGTAGATACTGTAGCTTTTTTTACCCATTAACCTTTTCATTTTTCAACTAAACAAAGAGAACTCCAATTCTTTCAGTATTGCCCTACTTTTCAATTCTTTAATATTTCCTATAGATCTTTTTAGAACCCTTTCCAATTTATAAATACTTCTTGTACCAGGCCTGGACACATTTAAAGCTGCAGTAGTGCCCAATTCCTTAGTAATATAGTAATAAATGAAAGGAAGTATTGTATGAAACCCCATATTTTTCACTTGTACCCAGTTTGTAAAACTAGTGAAATTGTGTGGTAACATTGTCTCATCTCCTTCTTTACATTCCAGGTTTATGTCATTTCTTTTTGGCACAGTGAATACACTTGTATATTATAAATCACCTCTGACTGTGTTTTAACTTTTCTGGATGTTCACTTTATATTTGTCCTTCGTCTTTCATTATCAATTACCTACTCATTCCTTTTTCCACATTTTACTCTTTAAATATATTGATCAGTTTATGTCCATATACACACAGAGAAACATACAAGTATTATATACGTGTATTATATACATGTGTATTTTTGAGAACACTTTCCATTTCCTTTCTAAACCAATTTGGCTTATTACCAGAACAGCTGTCCTTCTTTACTGATTAGGTACTTAAACAGTATCTAATTATTCATATTTTTTTTTCTTTAAATTCTTTCTCCTAATAGATTTGCCTTTATTTGTTCTCAGGTTTGGAAAATTGACTCCTTTAAAGCTCTAAGCAATTCAGGAGCTGACATAAAAATTCTGAAATGAAGCCCAAGGAGAGATCCTGACCTCCCCTTGCTTCATTTTCAAAAAGAATACTAAAGGGGGATGATGCACAATCTTGACTAAAATTAATCTGTCTGAAAGAGAAGCATGCATTTTTAGAGTTCATCATAGATTTTCACGGTCAGGAAGATTGACAGGCATTGAAAAATCACTATATTTTTTAATGCGACGTATCTCATGAGCAGTACTATTGATATGGAAGGTGCTAGTATCTTGGAGGAGTGGTTATCTGTGTTGGTCTTGCACAGGTAGTGTGAACTCCTCAGTTCATAGTAATTCTTACTGAAAAATACCTGCATTATTGATACCAAAACAAAGATATCCATTTGATTATAACTGTTCTGCATTGTGGTTCTAAGGAAGGATACTGTTCTTCAGTTTTAAAGCCAGAAAGTGAAGCTATTGGGTTTAGGGAAATAGATCCTGTAGTTTCATTTTCACTTATGCAACCTTAAAAGCTCTAAGTATCAGCTCTTTTGGGCTATGAAATAAAAGGGGTCCTTAAGATCTGGACTGGAGACTTGGTCTAAGAAGAAACATGCTTCACTTTCTCAGCCTGGTGCATCTGTGTTGCATTGGATACAAGCCTTCTGAAAAGAAATCATCAAATATGCACTTCAGAGAAAAAGTAGCCAATGATGCGAACAAAAACAGGAAGTACAATACAATATGTCTGCACAAAAGCAAAGTCACTTCTTACTCTTTCATGCCCTGTTAAGTAATCATTCAAAGAACTGAAACTTTTCTCTGAGAACAATAGCTTTTTAAAATTTAGACTACCATTAACTGGGAGATTTAACTGAAAGTCTAAGGACACCAAAATACACTGTTTTTATAGGCATTTTTACAGACACAATATGATGCTTGTTTGGGCTGTTCCTATTTTAAAGAATTCTTCAGATAAATTCAAGATGTTATTATGAACCATGGTAAGGTCATGTTACCACAGCCAGGTCTTCATAACTCAAAACACTTCTCTTGAGAACTTCAGCTGTTGAGAACATTGTGTAGAGTCAGCTGATATCCTACTCGAATGTCTTTTAAAGTCTAGTTTCATTAATGTTCACTACAAGTGATCAGAGTAAAGCCTGAATTCCAGATTGAATGAAAACTTTTGCTCAGTGTAAACCAAACTCTTCTGGGTTTGTTTGTTTGTTCGTGGTTTGGTAGCAGTAGGTTGTTTTATTTTTCATTTTAGGTAGAAAATATGAAACAGAAATCAATTTCTGTTTAGAACAACTCTTTTATTCAGCTGAACAGTCCAAAACCCAAAAAAGTTATTCAAGGTGTTTTAAACAGTTCTTTCCTCAAACTCTTGGCAATTGTCTTTATTCTTTATTTTGTAGATTCTTTTTAATCTTCAGCACATCAGAATTTCAAGGGTCAGCTTGAGCTTTGGAATTTTTTCCCTCATATTGTAAAATTTCATTTGGAAAAGCCAAATACAAATGCAACAATATGCTATGGAATTACTGATGATGAAGAAAAAAACCTACATTACTGGATTATTATTGAGTTTTTATTTATGTTCAGATAGTAGGATCTGCATGTATACTCTATATCTTTTTTCCCTTCTAACCACTATTTTACTGTCTCCATCATGACTACCTGTCTGCTGAAAAATCAGGTTTTTGCAGGAAAATTTTGCTGAATACTCCATGCTAATCTGTGTAAACTAATCTTTATTTGGCTCTGAGCACAGAGGAAATTACTTTGTGAAAGTCCTACTTATACCCAAATGTCACTATAATGTGTGTTGCCTCAGGATGGAGACCAAGTTGAGTGAAATTTCCATGTTGCAGATCAAATGGACATGTTTTACAGAAACAGAATGAGTCAAATTTTTTGGAGCTGTCTGAAGTCTTCAGTTCATCTCATTCACTTTTCGTCTGCCTCCACTTGTTTAGCCTCTTATCAGTTTACATATATCGCAAGGATAAAACACTCCTTTAGCCAAGTTAATTATACTGTCTTCATCCCATGCAATCATGAGCAGGCCTGGTTATTTTAATCATCTTCACACCTACTTTCCTATACACACTTTGCTTCCATAGTAGCCGTTCTAAAATGTGTGAGCTGGACTCCTGCCTAGAAGTAAGCCGATCCCTGCATTACCCTGAAATGTTCCCATTGCATTTGCTTCTAATTGGGTAATGTGCTGCACTGTTTTTATATGACATTTCATTCCTTGCTATCAAACATTTCATGCTTTTTTCATGATATGATTTATAAGACTTCCTTGTCACCTACATTCCTGCCAATTCTCCATGAGATTCATCTCTAGACTGTTCCGTTTATTCCAATGTATCACCCTCATACTGCTGCTAATTGAATATTTGCATACCCCGTTCCTTTCGTCTGGAACTCCCAACCCTTTCAACTCACTGAATGTCCCTTGCCAAACACTTTTAAAAGTCATGCTGAACGTTTCCATTTTGAATATTGCTTTTTGTGTTCATATATAATCCCTTTCAAAATGTTTGGAGCCCAGAAATGTTTCCATATTCAAGCAATAAGAATTAAGAGATAATGTTGGGGTTTCAGGCCAAAACAGATATAGACTGATGTGTGAAATTATCACTTCCTTGTAGAATTATATGGCAGTGACAATCACATGACAGTTAAATCACATACACTGACAAAAATTCAGAATGTTCTCCTTGGAAAAACAAATCCAGGGGAACCCTCATATCCCTGAGATAGTATAGGCCTAATATATTTCTATGTACAAAAATGGATCTGAAGCAGCAATATGTTGGGTAGCTTAAGTTGTTGGAAACTGGAAGCCTGAAATTTAGCAGCAAATAAAAAGCATTCAGTTCTGTAATATTGAAAGAGAAAGTTCGATAATTAAATTTTTTAATTCATGTAAATGTTGCATGGTCATCAACAAGTTACATCACAATCCTTCTAACAAGATCTAGGATGCAGTTTGATCTAGTCCCATCTCGATCTTTCACAATGTTTCCAACTCCTACTCTTCCCCTCTAAATCTTGCTATGCCTTGGCACTGTTACTTACGTGTCAATATATAAATGACATTATCAATTTTTTTGCAGAAGCTGCTGTTAACATATCAGTGAAATCTCCATGATAGATACCAGTTTAAAAAGATGATCAGTGTAATATATGTCTGTCAAATTATGAAATCAAGCCATGCCAGTATGTTATTACACCATGCTAATACTTTTACACTAGCCTTTTTGCTAACTTGACTTTCTAGTTTAGTCTTTAATAGAGCTGATTGAAGAAATATTGAATTTCTGACAGATTTAAAGAATAAAATAATTATTTTTAGTCTGAGTATCATAAACAAACTTGTAGGGATGTTATCTAAGGATAGTACTTTGTCTTCAGAGTATGCTATATCCTGCAACTCCTTCATCTGTTCTGACTTTGAGTATTTTCAGACCAAAATCTTAAAATTACAAAGTTTTTGTCTGTTAGATATTGGATGTATCAATATAAAAAAAAAAAACCTTTCAGGGTTTTTGCGTGTTTTATTTTTTTCTTTTGTGAAGAAGACCTTTACTGCTTTCTGTAGGTGGACACAACCTTCAGGCTCCAATAGGTACAAAGGTTCACATCACATTCAATGAATTTAATATCATTCAACCAGCAGTGACCATTCCTTTCTTTTGTCTTACTAGAATTATTCAGTGTTTATATTAATGCCAGGAATGTCCAGACTTATCAATAGACTCCAGCAGCAACATCTTTTAGAAGATTATTAGGTACCATAACTATTCTCTCACAGAAAACTCTTCTCTGCAGGACAAATACTGAAAGCAAGTGCCTTATATTTACCTTTTTCCTGGCTTTTACCAGCTTGTGAAGTGCCTGATACTGGCCACTTGCCATTGAACAATATCTAAAGCTGAATATTCTAAGAAATGCAAGAACACCCAAGGTTACTGTATGATTGAGGTGCTATTTTAGCTCAGTTCTCTCCTAAACAACTAACTAGCCATTTAAGAAAATGGAAAAACTAAAGGTTAAATTTCTAACAGTATAACTGTTTTTACAAAACAGAAGGTTTTTGTAAATAATTGGTAACTATATTGTTATGAATGGGAATTACTTATGCAGAGTGTTTTTCAGCAGTGGAAGAAAGACTTTGCTGAAATGCAATAGCATATTAAAGGTTTAGCAAGAGATAATCTGTGCAGTAAGGACAGGGATTGGCTTCTAATTATCTAGAGATTTCATCGTTGGTAAATATCACTTCATAACCACCACAAAGCAGACAAAAAAACATTGATGTTATGTCCAAGGGTCTGAACTGCCTGTCACACTGGCATATATCAGAGGTAAGACTCATAACTAACTGTACTTACACTAACATTACCAGAAAGTTGCTCCCTAATGCAAAATTTAAATAAATAGACAGGGATTTTAGATGCACTTATTTAGTGAGTATAGCTTACTGAAGAGATATAAAAGTGAACAGCATTGTCTGCTGCTGCAACTGCAGTTTACTTTACAGCTTTGTCTCTTTCAGAAGTTTATTTCACCTCCTGAAGCTTCTTTCTTTGATTTGTCATTGTACTTGAGGAGTGGTTTGTGCCCTTCAACATTTCTCAAGAGGGAGACATACCTTGAAATCTCTCAGAAGTGCAACCGCCCGTCAGTCCTGCAGGCAAGCACCAGTGCAGCAGCAGCTGGCTGCATATTCTCTCAAGGAATTCAAGAAAAAAAGTCATCTTTGTGTCTAGGTGCTGAAGTCAGAGTCAGGAAAAGAGGATGTAAATGGTGTAGATATGTAAATATTAAGTGATTTTTTTCCTTTTAGAAAGCAGATAATACAGACTCTATATGCACATTTATTACCATCTTCACTCTATTGATTGTTCCTCTTCTAGGATTTTGCAAGAGTGAAGTAGGTCTTAGGTTATGAATTCAGTTCTTAGCACTAGATTTGAGAAAATAAAGCTTTAAAGAAATTAGTGCAAGTTCAGACAATTTCAATTTATCCAAATGTTTTCAGTTCAGCCTTTCTGGTACATGATGGGACACAGTACACATTCCTTTGTAGAATGAGCTGTTGTGACTGCAGAGTTGCTCAAGGCCATAGTTATGGTTCAGAAGCAGATCATCTGCTAAGAACGGCAGTGGTCAACCTGATTTTATATTATGCCTGTACTCTGGTGTTTTCCCTTCACATAGAGGAAACATTTTCAGGAGAGGACCTGAAACATGTAACAGAATGAAAAGGAAAAGAAGTTTAACTTTGAAATTTCAAAATTGAAAAGAAATTAATCAGAAACCTTAGTGAGTTCCTAGCTGGGTCACAGGTTCTGTGGCTGGAACACAAATTGGGTGCCCAATAATAGATAATCTAATCCTAAGCTTCCAAATAAATGCAGGAAATAATTACAACTTGTCTCTACACACAAGAGCTACTGACCACACACAACACATCTTTCTGTTGTAGTTGCTTACATCAGTCTTCTTTCTGCCCCCCGTTTAAGCTTTTACATGGTTTTTAATGCTTGCCGCAAAGTCAGATCTTTGAGAAAGACATATGACTGGCAGAGAATAAATATTTTACATGGAATAATTACTTATTGCCTGAAGCCTTTGGCATGCTATCCAGCAGGAAAAAAAAAAATTAATAAATGCCAACCACACCTACAAAAGATAAGTACCATCACAAATCATACTCACTTATTCCAAGATTATCATTTGATAACCAGTCCAAATTGCTGTTGAGATAATAGCACCTCTTTTGATGTTACTGGCAAAGTGCAGGTAAAAATATTTCTGTGTTTGGCTTTCACCATTAGTGCTAAAATTTTACAAAACCTGACAACAATATGGGAGCCAAAGTATAAGAGGAAGAATGCTTTCTCAAAGTAGAGTAAATTACATACACTTCAGCCTACTTTGGAAATAATTGCCATCTACCAGAAATCGGCTATTATGTGGAAAGTATAAACACACAACTTATTTTACTGGGTAAAATTTGGAAACATTTGGTATAGTCAGTTTAGTTTAAGCCTAGTTTTCTTAGAGGAGTTTGGAAAAATACTTGCAGCAAATATGTATCTCCCAACAATGAAAGAAATCAAATCACTTTTGTTGAAAAAGATACAAACCAGCTGTATTGTTGTAACAGATTTCTTTCCCTGACACCTCAGGTCCATGTCCATTCAAAAGCTGCCTTTATAACATCCCAGAAAACTTTAATCAATGTCAGGTTTACACCAGCTCAGAGCAGAATCTCTGGTTTATCTGTTTAAAACAATGGGATCCTTTATGCAGGGAGGTTGTGACTCACTGCCTTGTTTGTCCTAGCTAATGAGAACTAACAGCACTGTCTGTAATGGATGTGCCATGGATATTACTGTGGGAACGTGCCTTCAGGAAGAGATCCAACTATCTTCAACTGTGTAGTCAAAGATGATTGTTATTAAAATAATTTTGGAAACTCGTGTACAAGATGTACTTGAATTGCACTGTGAATAAGTTAACGATTGTTCTAACTTATCATAGCTGTTCTGCACGTATGTTCAACATGCAGCTTGTTGGCATTACAATACTGTGTATGTGTGTGGGGAGAGGGATGTGAGTAGAACTAGCCTGCTGACTCATCTTGATAGATGGTGTGTTTTATCACCACTGAATCAGAGAAAAACCAAGTGATACTCCAAGATGAAACAGCTTGAGGGAAAAGACTGAATATACTGCATCAGACCTTACAGTAAATTAGACCAAGGAAAGGCTCAATCCAAGTGATTGGAAGCTTGCTCAGGATTTCTGCCAGGTTTTATTACTCCATAAATGAAAATCCAACAGAGCAGAAGATAGAAATCTGTTACAGACCCTTGATTGCATATTTGCTGCGTGAGAAACTGGCAGAGATACCTCATCTTCTGGTATTTGGTGACTGCTTACAAGAAGTTAGCTCCTGTTTAGAAAGCATGGCTCTTCCCAGATGTGATAGGGAAGGTATTTTGTCCTTGCATGGGACACAGTTGTGGAGAAACTTCCCTTTTGGTGGAGTCTGCATTATCCGCAAGCTCTAAAAGTTAGAGATAAAAATCCCTGTGACTGTGGGGATGTAGATGGAGAGGAAAAGAATGAGCCAAGTTTCAGGGTGAAAGGAGTAGGGAATCTTTCATTCTTCTTTTGCGAAGGATTCTGGCTGTCTGATTACGGTCTTGGGGAATACTGAGGACTTCTGTTGAGCAACATGCACATTGTCAGATAAAGGGCAGGAGCAAAGTGAATGTGTGACTTTCTATTGCCCTCCTAAGCAGGCTGAGATCCATTGCAGAGCATGTAGACTCAATCATTTTCTGCAGGAGTAGAGAGTATTCAATAAGCCAGCTGGGAAGATAACAACTTAGTAAGGTTCCTGAACGTTGCTAAATTGTAAATGAAACTGTTTACAAAAAGCAACAACAGCAATGGATATTTGGAAACCACCATCATTGCAATAATTTCCAATACATTTATTTTTAAGAAAGTCTGTGATCCTGATAGTGTATCTTACTGATTTATCCAAAGTGAAGAACCACAGAGTGGCTACAGAAGCAGCATGTACTTGTGACCAAGTGAAGACATCCTTTTCATATTATTTTGCATGACGAAATTTGGCTGTAAAAGATCAGGACTGTGAAATATTTAATGGAAAAAAAAAAAATCAAGTGTAAAAAATTTACTAACTTTCAGATATTCAGAATGCTGCTTGTTCCAGTCATGCACATTGTGTAGTGTCTGTATGTTATCATGTGTGCACTATAGATTTTACATCTATGTCAAACCACTTCTCTGTATCCTATCAGCTACTGTGGCTGGTGTGGGCCAGACCTGAAATCTATCCCACACATGTACCCCTTAGCTAATGACAAAAGATTTTAAACCTGTCAACACTTCCTTTAAGTCTCAGGTAAGGACTGCTACACTGAAATGCAACTGCCAAGAATTATCATGTAAATTAGTAGATATAAATGATCAGAGACTCAGTGAAGAGATGACATGCAGGTGTTCTGGATAATGTTATACATCAGTTTGGAAAGTACAATTTTCACAAAAATGCAATATATTTAAAGAAAAAGTCATTGAAATCATCAGAAGAAAATTTCAAATTTGAAACCAGAACATAAATGTTTGGATTCAGAAAAGCAGCTGAAGTACTGTCTGAAGTCTTCACATTTCCATTTTTCTCTTAAGCATGATGACATCTCCTCTGATACAATCATGAACTTGTATTTCTAACAAAAATATCAACATTGTCCATAAAAAATAAATAAATACATAAACACTAAAGGGCACTTTAGTCATAATCCATAAACCATAAATTCCCATTATTGAGAACTAAAAGGGTATTACATGCCTATTAGACCTTTCATCTGAGATGCAGAATGGGAACATAATGGAGAAATAGAAATGTCTTCAGTACCTTTCCACTGTGCTTCTCCACTACAGGGCTGTATACTGTCTGGCAGTAACATCCATATTGTTACGTAGACTGCATTAAAACCCAGATACTAAATTTCCGTCATCTACTAGGCATAATAGAGACATAATCAGACACTGGTCTGTGCCCAACTTCATCAAAATTGTGCATTACGTATATGTGCAAAAGATTACAAACTATTTTTTCTTCAGTATTGTTATAACCTGGAAAGTAGATGTTCCAGAAGAAAAAATTGCATGTAGATATGACTAGCAGGATTTAAAATAGTAAGTAAATTAGTAAAACTTTTAGAAAATATTACAGTTAACTGAAAATTAAATGAAACTTTTCATCTGTTGTGGGAATGAATTAGAAAAGATTCCCAAAAAAATGTCCACAACCCAGATGAGATTGCTATCATTAAATCTCTCTCTTGTAACACTAGAGACTTTCTCAAATGTCCTTTATTTGTCCCAGCAGAAAACCAGAATGCTTATTCTTCAAACTGGACTTAGCATGCTATACTGAAGAAACTTGCTTAGCTGAAGAAGGACAGTTAAGAAATCCTCAGGAACAGGTCATCTTGCTGGGACTGCCTTTATGGCATTATGGAACAGTCAGTAAAACAGGTAACCTATGGAACAAGAACATGTGATGGCACACATGTTTGAGGGCCTTGTACGGGATGGAGATGTAATCAGCCATTAAGCATTTATAATTAGTATTAATGACTCATTAAAAGGAGAAGAAACCCTGCATTCCTGTTCTACTCCTTTGTGCTTATTATCTTGTGAAATCTCAATGGATTTGGGCTGGGAATATTTGCTTGTTAACATTGCATTTATCAGAGGCATGACATAGTTTGTCCTAATACCAATGGCAATCTGCCCCATAGAACCCTCATGTTGCACAACTTGGCAGCTGTATTTGCAGGTAGTGGTAAGCAGTTCTGCCTGTATTCCCCAATCAAATAAGACTAAGCAGTTGTGTTAGTGGGTAGATTAGTCAAAGGCTTGACTTAATAGGGCAACAGACAATGTCTGTTATGTGGGTTTAGCACCACAGTGACCAGAGTCACACACACAGAGCAACATACACACACAAAGATCCTAGTCAGCTAGAAACACAGGCAGAATAAACTCATGGCTTTCTGGCAGAGACTGTGTAGACACTCTTTTTACCACCCTCACTTTCCCTTTAGTAAGTAATGTATTATCCTGTCTGGAAATGTAAGGCATACTGAGACACATACTTTCTATGCCCACGTGGGCTGGGGAGAGACAAAGTTTTGACATGCTTCTGGAAAGTGTGTTGTTGAGCATTTGGAGAGTAAATAAGAAACCTTAGAATCCTTCTCCCTTTTGAAAAATGTTTCTTTCCTTTGCATATTTCAAAACCCAATGCTCTAGATCCGTAGGGGCATGTGCTTGCGTAGAGACAGAGATACTTGGCTCTTAGACATGAAATAGATCATATAATCAGAATTGTGCTTCACATACTTGTTGTCTAATGAAAGTTTAGCATTAATGGAATCTAGAAATTAATTGTTCCTCTATAATTCAAACAAGTCTTTGTGTTCCTCTGAGAATTTCATGTTATAATACATTTTACCTCAGTAAACTGAGGTAAAATGCTAATACTGCCAAATACTGACATAATACTGCCAAATACTGCTGGACAAGGATGGCATTAATAAACAATTTGTATTTCTGCTCATAGTATAGTCTGCCTTTCCCAACAGTGGAGTTTATTTGGTGATTAAACAACTAATTATTGCCACCTCCTGTCACCAAATCTCCACAATACTCTTCCTGCTCTGTTTGTTAGTAAGAAGGCATTCGGCCAAACTGACAGCCTGAGACTGTTTGCTGCTACCCTAGAAGCTTCTGGGCTGTTATTTACAGTGCTTCTAGATTGATTTCATAGTGCTAACATAGCTATGAATTTGATATGAAATTATATTATAATTAAAATAATTCTCTTCCATTTCGGCTTTCTTGTAAGAAGTACTTGAGTTTCCTGATCAAATCACCTCGGTAAGTCAGACTGCATAGAGCTCATGATCAAACTGCTTTAATTCCCTTTTTTAAAGGTCATGTAAACATGTGTGCTTAGTGAATTAGATGCAAATTCAATTCCCTGTTCACAAAGCCTCCTAGTTAAGTTCCCTACCTATTCCTCACATTCAAGGCTGCATCAGACAGCAGAATATTGACTTTTGAGCTGTGGTCAAAGACATGATTAAACAAAGAAAAAACTGCCCCCTGCACTGTAGAGAATATTGATAGAGGGAATTGGAGCTATATTTTTTCCAAATGATGCTCATTGTGTAGGTTAACTAACTCACATTTTAACATGACTGTTCCATGATTTTATTTGGTTTTACACACAGCATTTTTATAGGGGTACTATGTGCTGAAGAGGGATGGATAGAGATCTATGTACCAATGCCTGGATTTTATTGAAGCTGTTACTGTAATTAAGCACTGACTGAGCATCCTTCTTAAAAGAAGTTATGCTAAAACAAAAAAATTAGTCTCCATCAAAGGCTGAATGAACTACACTGAACAGTTCACCATTTCAATAATAATAATAGAGCAAAATGTTTTCATTCTGGCATTTGGGTTCACCTATAAATAACAGCTTCAGTTCTGGTTTTCATAATTCTACAAATAAAAATCATTATATTTATGATATTGTTGTTAGATCTTTCCTGATAAGTAATTATCTGTGTACAATTCTTTCAATTCCTTGTTGCTAAGAAATGTTATCCTAGTTCACTCCCCAGGTCTGTGCAGCATGGGACCTTACCTCTGACTGGGTCTGGCAATGGAAAGAAAATAAAACCAAGCACAAACAGTGTGACCTTTCCCCAGACATCTACGCCTAATTTTCTGGAAACAGTAGGTCTGAAATAATTCTGAACTCGTTATTTAGAACTTGTCAGTTGTGCCAGACCCAAAGTCTGAAGATGGTAAGTCCCAGAAAGTCACCAGGTTTCTGTAATAATTGGATTTTGCAGACAATATCTTAGCTTCTGTGTTTGCCTCTAGGTTTTCAACCCCTGGGGTGCACATTTTGAAGAGTTTCAAAGACCAGCAGGACAAAAATATCTTCCAAGTGTGTGAAAATCTCAGATGAAAACAAAGAAACAAACAAACAAATGGGAAAGCAACAAGTCACCCACATCTGTTGTAATGCTTGCTAAACCACTAGATAGAAGAAAAACTGTGGGATTGTCTAGGGCAGGCAATTCTTCAGAAGTACTTTGATGCTCACCGCAGGCAATAAGCCTTTTTACAGGCATATCACCATACTTACAGCCCTTGCTGTGGAAAGATGCACAGTTCTTGTTAGGCATCAAGACTTCCTGTATTGCATGAGGTTATGGTACTGTTAGAAAGGACAAGATAAATTCCTTGGTATGATATGATTTGGCAAGAGTCATGACAGGTCAGAATGATGAGGAAAGGGTAGACAGCAAAATGTCTAGTGAAAGAGGCATATAAAGAATTGGCTTACATACAGATTCACAGAATCATAGCATCATAGAATGCCTTGGGTTGGAAGGGACCTCTAAAGGTCATCTAGTCCAACCCCCCTGCAGTGAGCAGGGACATCCTCAACTACATCAGGTTGCTCAGAGCCTCATCAAGCCTGACTGTGAATGTCTCCAGAGATGAGGCCTTCGCCTCTTCCTTAGGCAACCTGTTCAGTGTTCCACTGCCCTTATAGTAAAGAACTTCTTCCTAATGTCCAATCTAAATCTATCCTCTAGTTTAAAACCATTGCCCCTCATCCTATCACTACAGGCCCTTGTAAACAGTCCCTCCCCAGCCTTCCTGTAGCCCTCCTTCAGGTACTGGAAGGCTGCTATAAGGTCTTCCCAGAGTCTTCCCTTCTCCAGGCTGAACAGTCCCAGCTCCCTCAACCTGTCCTTGTAGGAGAGGTGCTACAGCCCTCTGATCATTTTTGTGTCTCTCCTCTAGACCCAATCCAACAGGTCCATGTCCTTCCTGTGTCGAGGGCTCCAGAGCTAGACACAATACTCCAGGCAAGGTCTCACCAGAGTAGAGTGGCAGAATCACCTCTCTCAGTCTGCTGGCCACGCTTCTTTTGATGCAGACCAGGATGCAACTGGTCTTCTGAGCTGCAAGTGCACATTGTTGGCTCATGTCCAGCTTCTCATCTACCAGAATCCCCAAGTCCTTTTCTGTAGGGCTGCTCTCTATCACCTCATGCCCCAGCCTGTATTGAGAATGAGGATTGCTCTGACCCAGGTGCAGGATCTTGCACTTGGTCTTCTTGAACCTCATGAGGTTCACCTGGGTCCACTTCTCCAGCTTGTCCAATTCACTTCTTGTCATCTTGGCTATGCATGTTGGGCTCCATAGTACCAACTAGGGCTTCTTGCCTGGGGAGATGATGAGCCTCGAAACCTGTACAGAACTCCCTTGTTTAAATCCAAGCCAACACTACTGAGCTGTGGGGGACTCTGGTCACAGCGAGTGGCACACCAAAGCAGGGCTCCTGGTCTCCCCAGCAACAAAGCTGCAGCCTTATCTTACGGGACAAGCACAGGGGTATACCTGGTAAAAATGGGAACGTTCTGGAATTCCCGATGAACAGAGATGTGTTTGCTCACCCAGTACACAACCAGCCCAGGCAATTCATTGCCACAATAAAACCACAAAAAAAAAAAGCTACTCTCCTTCCAAAACCTACCCTGCCAGGAGCAGCCCTAAACCACAAGAAGATAACTGAGCTCTGGTCTTTTTTAAGTTGGGTTTTTTTTTTTCTTTTGCAAAATGCTTCAGGAAGGCACCATTTGCACAGACGATGCAAAATGCCACCGCGTGACGGGTTTACCCAGCCCTCCTCTGGCACAGAAGGGTGACTGGGAGCTCACCACCATTCACCTCGTGGCACTAGGGGGGCTGGACTGGGCGTTCATGCGGCACCTGCCCCACCGTTCAGGTTCGTCGCCTAGGGCAAAAATAGGTCTGGCCCAGCTGCGGTGCCTTAGCAGGTAACAAAACCAGAAGTGCTGGGGCATCGCTTGTTTCAAAAGAAAAATAAATCTCACCATTTTAATGACACTAATTTTGCATGTGAAACTTGCGTTCATACTGTATTAGCAGTTTAAATATAGCCTTCTTGCCAGATGCCTGAATATGCTAGAAAAGATACTTAAAATACGCAAATGGGGTTTCTGTTTTAATACACAAAGAAACTTAAAATCACATCACTTTCCATCCCCAAGACAGGTTTCAATATAAGCTTTTTTCATGTGAAAACTATACCAGCAAACAAATGGTTAACCAAATGTGTTTAACCCACTATCTCTAGTCTCACTTTTAGTCAGCTGTGACATGGGCCATTACACTTCCCAGGACACCAGTGACTTAAATGAAGACTACACATTTTGCTTAACATTAAAAGATTATATATATAAATTACAGTAAAAAAAAGCATCTTCTCAGAGTGGAACTGGCGCTTGGTTCAGCATCCACAGGATGGGAGGGCAGGATTGCTGAGTTTTACCCTCAGCAATTTTCTTAACCCGTCTGATCCTGCACCATGCTGTTATAAATGCTGTTCATAATGCCTGCCTGTCTCAAGAGAGTTTGAGAGTCTCAATGAACTCTTGATTACAAAATGCTTTAAGATCCTTCAATGAAAGATGCTGAATGAGTACAAATTATGACTATTATTAATTATCTTTAGTAGCTAAAACTGTGCCTCTTCTCACTCATGTACCTATGCTTTGTCTTCTAAGATTATCACATCCTCAGAGCAAACACTGGTCTCCCACTAGGACCCTCAGCAGTCATCTTGTGTAAATAAAAGTGGTAAGAATAATATTAGCAAAAACAATAGCGTAGCAAAAGCAAATTACATTCCTGCTGGACTCAGAAATTTCTCCCTCAACTCAGGACTGGAAGATTTCTCCATTTTACTTATGTTCTGATCCCATAATCAGCTGCTCTCTTTTCCTCCTGTGTAGCTGCTTTCGCTCTAAGAGCTTTGCTGGTTTTGTTTTCTCTTTGCTCAGGCCATGTTTCTTGAAGTGGTTACTGTAGGGTCCCAAGCCCTTTTAACAAAACGAGTACCAGTTCCTTTGGAAAGCGGATGGGAAGCTCCGAACACGTCAGAGAGTGTAAACACTGAGTACAATCCTTCATTTGATTTTCTCAGGTGACTGAGTCAGGGGAAAGGAGGCAGAAACTTAACAGACAGTCCCGACATCTGGATTCTAACCAGGCTGTCTACTCTGCTTGCCCCTCAGCTGAGGTGTGCTTTAAGGATGCCAAAAAAATATTCAAAATGACACCTTTTCGAGTGATGCAAGACAAAGGAGAATTTGCAAATAATAATGACAAGATTGCTGTTCTTCAAAGTCAGAGGGAGAGCTCATTTGCTTGCACCTTAAAGATTTGTGATAAAAGATTATAGAGTATTAAAAGAGCACTGACACAGCTCAAAACACTGTAAGCAGTAAAGATCAGAGTTCATTCCCTAATTTCTGCCTCAGTTAGAGCACCTCTGTATTTTATACCCCCTATAGGGATGGTTTTGTTGCTAAATTGCTTTATACACCTTTAAGAGACAGAAGCTTTACGATCTGGATGAGGGGACTGAGTGTACCCTCAGTAAATGTGCAGATGACACCAAGCTAGGTGTGTGGGTCGATCTGCTAGAGGGTAGGGAAGCTTTACAGTGGGACCTGGACAGGTTCAATCAGTGGGCCAAGGTTAACTCCATGGGTTCAACAAGGCCAAGTGCCGGGTCCTGCACTTGGGCCATAACAACCCCATGGCAAGCTAGAGACTTGGGGATGTGTGGTTGGAAAGCTGCAAGTTGGAAAAGGACCTGGGGGTATTGATCAGTCAACTAAATACAAGCCAGCGGCTTGTGCAGGTGGCCAAGAAGGCCAGTGGCATCCTGGCTTGTACTAGAAACACTGTGGCCACAGGAATAGGGAGGTGATCATGCCCCTGTACTCGGCACTGGTGAGGCCACACCTTGAATTGCATTCAGTTCTGCGCCCCTTGCTATACGAAGGACACAGAAGTGCTGGAGCGTGTCCAGGAAAGGGCAATGAGGCTCGTGAAGGGCCCAGAGCTCAAGTCATATAAGGAGCAGCTGAGGGAGCTGGGGTTGGTTAGTCTGGAGAACAGGAGGCTGAGGGGAGACCCTATCACTCTCTACAGCTACCTGACAGGAGGCTGGAGCAAGAAGAGGGACAGCCTCTTCTCCCTGGTGACATGTGACAGGACCAGAGGGAATGGCTGCAAGCTGTGCCGGGGGAGGTTTAGGCTGGATGTTAGGAAACATTTATTCCCTGAAAGGGTCATCAAACACTGCAATGGTGTGCCCAGGGCAAGGGTGGATTTACCATCCCTGGAGGCATTTAAACGGTGTGTGGAACTGGTGCTTAGGGACATGGTTTAGTGGTGAGCTTGCGGTGTTGGGTTGAAGGTTGGACTAGATGATCTTGAAGGTCTCTTCCAACCAAAGACATTCTGTGATTCTGTGACACTTGGAACAATTAGTTCTCCTCATGGAGAGCCCTCTGCAGGTACCTCTAGGTCACCTGAATCTCAGCTCAGCCATCAAAGTCATGTCAAGTACCGTTTGCAAAGATGTGTTATTTAATTCATGGAGAGAAATCATCCAGACCCTCAGTGTTGAGGCTCACAGCAGCTCAAACATACCACTTCTACCAGCAAGCCCTGGCCTCTCTGCTATCTCCAGCCCCAGCTAGGACAATGGCCTCTTCACAAAATTACCAGACTGGAGTCGATCATAATGACTGGTGATCAAAAACTTAAAGATCCCTCTCAGCTTTTGTGAAATGGAGGTGTCCACCAAAAGCAGGCACTTTGCTTGTGGACCTAGTGCCACTTGCCCACATTACAGCCTGGGCGATTGCTTGGCAGCAAGCTCGTGGCTGTGCAGGCTGCATCTGCAAGGCACTGGCTGTACTTGCTGGTGCTACTGTGGTGCTGGGCACTGTCAGGCAGGGCATATGACATATTGGCAGTGAGGAAAAAAGTGGTGCAATTAAACAGTGCCATCAGGAGCAGAGGGAGTAACACATAAGAAAAGAAGGAAGAGAGAGTGAAGGGCTGCATCCCCCAGTGAACATCATCTTGATGGCCAAAGCACTGCTGCTGTGGAAGAGACTTGTACATGCTTTGAGATCAATTACCTCAGGATAATCAGAAATAATATTTTCAGAACAAAGCAGTGCCAAATTCTATACTGCACTAGGGGGAAAAAGGCCAGGGTAAACGCTCGTCATCTAGATTATCATTTATTTCACCCAATGTACTTATGAAAATGATCCCTCATTTGGCTCACAGCAGTAGAAAGTTCTCAACAAAGTCATAATTCTCTTGTAATACAGTCCAGGGTAGTTAAGTATTACTCATGTAAAAGCTCCAAGTCTCCCTTGAAACACTGTCCCTGCTCAGGAATTTCCCACGATCAGAGGGATGTGGGAGCTGAGAAAAGGGCAGCAAGGAATGAGGAATGATTTTCCCTCACAGAGAATCCAGCACATCCCACCTGGTGCCCAAATCGTGGCAGGGAGGCAAAGAAGCAGGGCTTATGGGCTACCAGAAAATGCCGCAGGCTACCAGAAAATGCCGCAGGAAGTTTCACTGCAGTTATTCAATATTCGAAGAGTCTCAACCTTCCCCCTGCAACCTGCTGGAAGAGGAGTGAAGGTTGGAGATGGCTGTGCCACTCACAGCTCTCGTGGATGCTGCTCAGGCTCCTTGTGGAGATGGCACAAGATGGCTCATGGAGAAGAGCCACAGAGGCAGAAAGGTCAAGGTCAGATCTAGAATGAGGGCTCTGATGACGTAAGGAAAGAGCCAGGGGAAAGAGCAAATTAGCCTTTTCCAACACAAAAACAACAATTAAAAAAGGCAGAATTAGAAAGGCAAGCAAGAGAGAAGTGCTGTTAGGACAAAGGGGAAGACTAGTCAGAAGGCAGGGTGCACTAGGGGATTTGAGACAGAGCCCAGCATCAGAGGCGAGGATGGGATGAGGGAGAGAGGAAGGAGAATAAAGTACAACCTAGCTAGGAGCTTCCAGAGCTGGAAAGATCCCACGGAGAGTGGGCTGAGTGTACCCACTGCATGAAGGAGAGCAGCTTAGGGAAGACTAACGTGCAAAGGAGATGGATGCAATGGAAGGATGGACTAACAGCATCCTCAGAACAGGGAGCAAGCAGGAAATCAAGAGCAAAATGAAAGGTATCAGCACCAGCTGATTGTACTGACTCAGCTCCCTTGCACAAGAACTATCCAACACTAACCAAAACACTCCCATTTCAGGCTATGGGATTGGTCAGATGTTTCTGGATGCGCGTGTGTGTTCTTGCCGGGGCATCAGGGAGGGTGGGCACCCAGAGCAGAGCAGTACACCCTCAGTCTCACTTGATTCCCACATGGAAGGGTTATATTGGGTTAAAACACAGCTAAATGGAAAACTACTTTGTGGTCATGATGCTCCAGGTGTTTGTGCTGTGGGGATTGTTCTGGGTATTGCAGAGGTACCTACGGTCTCCAAGCCAGATGAGTTTAGGAATAAAGAGCAAGGAGAAGAAACTCCCTGCTTGGCACTGGAGGCAGAAGGGGATGTGGGGTTCCCTGGATTCGGAGCCATTCTACTGCTTTCTCCCATCCTCTGCTTTGCCATCAGCCTCCTAAAAATCCTCATGATCTTGGCAGCCAAACCAGGATGTGCACTAAGGAAGGGAATCTGAATTTCCCCAGCTGCAGCCTCTGAGGCCGCTGCCAGCCTGAGGGTGCAGCCACTGCACTGACATACAGACCTAATGATCTGCACTGTTCAAGGCATCAAATGCTTGAAGAAACTTGCCCTGCTCAGAAGGCCACGCTCAAGCTGTATTTCTGTGCCATCTCATGTGAGGCTGGGATTGACTTTGAGGAGGTCAGGAAGAGCCTGATGGCTCAATAAATAAGAGACACTCGGGAGAGTTAGCAGAACTGACAGCTCAACAAGATCCATGTTTAGCTGTCAAAACATTCCTCCATGTACAGAGATGCAGCTCAGAAGGCTGTTCACATACCTCCTGGGCTAGAGATGAACTTATCTTGCTAATTGGTCAAGCAGTACTTTGTGGAGAGCGGAGCGAACTGAAGGAGACGGTGGCATGTGCAATTACAGCTGAGGAGGCTGAGGGCTCTGCAGGACATAACGTTGTGCCTGGACCACTTTTCTGTATTAAAAAGATCACTCTGGCCGTGAACTGTTTTTGTGTCCTGTTCAACCACAACAACAGCAGCCGTCCCCTTCTGGTTTTTAATGATTAAGCAGCTCGCAGGTTGACTGAGCAAAGGCTGAAGGGGAAAAACTAAGAGATATATATACTACTGCTTGCAGAATTTACTTGAAAAAGGATGGGCTAGACATTCAGATGGTGCAAATCAGAGTCGCTCCAGGGAACTCGCTGATTTACACAGCAGTGGAGGATCTAGCTCAGCGTGCCTAAGTGAGCGGTGTACTCAGGTGTACGCTGGCTGGTCGAGAGGCACTATTTGAGTCAACAAGGCTGGCCAAGTCCGGCCCAGACTAACTGCAGCCCCCTGAGCCCTCAGCTGCATTTGTCTTTCACATGAACATATGACACAGGGAGAGAACTAGCTCCCAGGCTGCCAGACCAAGAGTGAACACTGCAGACAAAGACCCTGTTCTCTGGGGATATGGGTGAGTGAAACCTGCTTCCTTGCAGGTGATGCTCCAGGGCTTAAAGTCCCTGTCCCCAACTACAGGGCCCCTCTCATCTGGCTTTCAAGAACTCCTGATACCACACTTCAGCTCAGATAAAACTTTTTTCCCAGGGCCTCCTCTTTCCTTGCTCCTTTTGAGGACCTGTCTCCCTCTTGAAGAGGACCTCAGAGCAAGCATGCCTCTCCCACATCCCTTCTCCCCCACCCTTGCTCCTAAGAGCCAAGCAAATTACAAAAGGGTATTTAGAAAAAAAGTTGTGAATGTCAAACACTTTACAGACCCTTCCTTCTCTTTCCTCAAAACTATGTATTAGACTCCCCATGCTCCCTTTCTGCCCCTCTGCATTAGGTTTACACTATTAAATAGGGGCTCAGGTCCCCTCCCTGTGTAGGGGACACATCTGAAAACCACTCACACATTTTAGAAGGTTTGCAACGTGAAGGTGAAGCAGCAAAGCCAGCAAAGTGCTGGAAGAGACTGCCTGTGGAGAGTCTGTGATTTCCATCACTGAGGCTTTTCAGAGTGGGAACAAACAAATATTTGTGAAGAACGGCTTAGGCAGTGTTGATCCCATCCCTGAGCAGCAGACAGATCTTCAAGTCTGTTCCAGCCTGACTGTTTATGCTGCCGTGATTGTGATAGCAGTTGTGACATATTCTGCAACAGAGTTGGGCAAAGCCAGCTGAAGGCCCTATGGATCATCTTCAGGGCTGAAGCTGCTTACAGGAAAGGAAGCTCATGTACAGTATTAAGTTACTTTAGGTTTTTGTTCCAGATGCTAAAGCAAAGAAACTTTTTTTCAGAAACAGTATGACAAAGAAGCTGGGTCACAAGAAGACACACTGACTGCCCTGCATTTACTGTCTCCAAGATGCTGTACCTCCAGCTTAGACTTCGGGTGCATGAGGCAGCTCCCATTCAGAGCACCCACTGTACGGGCTGTAAATATTTGTGTTAGACAAATAGAGGGCTTCTTTTCTCCTGGCCCACAGGAATGCCCATCTGGCACTCAGTGCTGAATCCTCATTAAAACCTCCCTGAAGACAGACAGGATGCAGGGAGTCTGGTAAGGAGCAGGGAAACACCAGGAGAGGAACTGTTCAGGAAACCTGCATCGGTGCCCCAGACAGCAAAACGCAACACGTGTCTGTTGTGCAAAGACCCACTTGCGTCTGCAGTGGATGGAAGGAACGAAGTTACTCCAGAAACGTCGACGCGAGCCCTCCCTGCAATACCAGCTTATGGGGAGAAACAAATGGTAGGGGAGCCATCCGATCCGCTCGTCACAAAGCCTTTAAGCCACGAGATGGTATTTACTAGCTGGTACCAGACAACGTTCAAGCAAGAACAGCAAGTCACTTTCCCAACCCTCCTCGTGAATTGCTCCCATCTGTGCAAGAGAGCAATCCAAAGTCCTTACGCCCGTGACAGCGCTGCAATCACACGCTTTGGTTTTTAGACCCAAAATAGCGCGAGGCGGACCGCGGCGAGGCTGGTACATCGCAGGCAGCTGCGCCGCTGAAGAGGAGGCATCGCGAGCGGCTCTCCGGGGCGCGGGTTGCTAGGGAACGGCGCGAAGCCGCCGCGGATTTCGCCGTCGCTCGCCGGCTCCGTCCCCTCTTCCCACCTCGCTCGTGCTGTGACAGCTTCTTCACCCCCAGAGTGCAGTTCTTCCTGTCTGAAGTGTGCAAAAACAGATCTGCCGGCAACAATGGAGCACGATTGCTTGGCGTGTGTTCCCGAGGAAAGAAACCTCTCCAGCTTTTGCTCTTCAAAGGGGGCCAAACATTCTTGCTGTTTTCTCCGTCCCGGTGTGTTATTTCATTCAATCTGTGCCACAACTAAGGGCAGATGACAAGCCCAGGTGGTGCAACTCAACAAGTTGACTTCCTGGGAGCCATGGTGGCTGGCTTGCGGACGACAAGACGTGGTACCCTGAATGCCACGATGTGCCCGCCGGACCTCTCCTCTAGCCCGAACATGCTGCTCTTTGAGAAGTGTTTACAGGAGCCAGCACAACTCTGTGAACACAACCGGGCACCTCATGGTGCTCCCACTGCTCCAGTGAGCATCAGAGCTTCCAAGAATGGGAAGGGCTGCTGGAGAACTGGGAAGGAAGGAGAAGGAAACCTCTGCCTTATGAAGAAAAAGCTGGGGTAATGAGAGACCAGTGACCAAGGTGGAAATAAAAAGGCTTTCCAGTATTAATCAGTCTTTAAACAATTTGACTGAATGATTAGGAAATGCAATGCTCTTTACTGAGGCATTAGAGATTTATATTGAGATGCTGGTGTTTTTCTCCACCCTGCATTATTTTTAGCTATTAGTTGATGCTAGGCTGGTGGTGGCTGCTGTCGGATCAATGAGGCTTTCCCGTGATGGGATGGGAGATGGCAATCTCAAGCAGGATCTTGTTTGCCCTGGGATGCTGCCTGCTGCTGGAGTCCCTGGCTGCCTGAGGGGACGGTGTGACAGCAGAGCAATGGCTGGTTCCCCAGATCTGTACTCACACACCAAGGATGTGGGCCTGGTCAAATGGTCTTCAGTACCAACTGGGACTTCATTAAACTCTAAAAGTGGCAGAGAGGAGACACCTAACAAGCCTGTATAACTCCAGAAAATAACAAGAGAGAACAGATTTGGAAGTAACTATGAGAGAATACTTAATAAGCCTCCTTATCCCAAGAAGGAAAATACAGTGTATGTTTGAGGACCTATTAGATATGTTAATTCTGGAGACTGAGGAAAAAGCATTTCATTTTCCTAGTAACAGCACTGCACAAATCTTGGGTGTCCACAGTGCTTGCATTCACAATACCCTCTAGGCAAGGGGAAACTCATTAAATCCCCAGATCTGCAGTTTCCACCAGCTGCAAGGTCCTGTCTTCAAGAAAGACCATCACCTCAGGACCAAGTGTTAAAAAATACGAGAAGCATAAACCAATAAAATACTGAATAGTATGTCAAAATATTCATTCCTCCACGACTCCATGTAATTTGTAATTAGACTGCTTTGAGATAGGAGGATTTACGTTTCTTCTCAAAACCAGACTCTTAGGCATTGTGACAGCAGGCTTTCTTATCTCATGACAAGCCAGGCAAGGATGGTCAAGGTCTGCTCTTGAACTGCACTCAGTGGTACAGCAGCAGCACAGCAGCAGCACACCAATATGCACATACCCGCCACGCAGTTGTGTTATGTTATCATGCGTTAACCTCTACACCAACAAGGATGGCTCTCATTTTATGAGGGAATACAAAAAGCTGAACGCAAGTGTACGCCAGTACATCAGCATTCCTACAGAGAACTTGCTCTGCACCACTGCGTCATCCTCCAGCGACCCCGTGGCACGACCTTAACAATGAGAAATAGCACCAGCATCTCCTAGAGCAACTGTGTGAACAACACTAGCCCACCTTCATTTCCCCTTTAATCTACATCTCAAAAATAATATTAATCTGCAGAGACGTACTAGGTTGATACATGCCAGGCACAATTTAGTCCTCAGTTTAAGCCATATGGTTCTAATAATAGTGGCTAATAAAGGAAGAGTATGTTTTCAACTGTAATTTTTCAAACCCCATCAAAAAGTGGAGCAACACAGAACACTGCAGACTGCAGCACAGCACATGTGCTCAGTCACATTTTGCACTGCTCTGCACTTGCTCTGCTGATGGCCCTTAATTAATATGCACAACCAACTCAGCATCAAGGGCAAAGAGAAAGCGGTACAACTATGTGTTTGCAGAAATGGTACCTTAAATTAAAACAAACAAAGCAATTGCAAGTGTAATAAAAGTGCGTTTTGGGATCAGAGCCCTGTAGCAGACTCTGGAAGTAACCAAGAACAGAGGACATCAAGTTATCTAATGGGCTTTTGGCAATCATATTACTTCAGAAATAAATTTTCCGGTACTATGGAGACAAATGCTCAAGGCCAACCTTGACATTGTGGTCTTGGCATGTCTCAATAACCTCTGTAGTTAAAATCATCCATTGGACAATCCTAGGAAAGACGAGACAGTAGATTTCTCACGGAGGAAAATCAGCAAGTAGCAATCATAGCTAACTCAGTAAAGCTTAACAGAAGGGAAGCGAGGGCTATGGCTGCTATTAACACCCTGGTCCAGAGCTGGGGGATTTCTGCCTAATTTATTGGGGAAAAAAGTATCATTCACAAAGTCATCCATAGAGTACTCCACAGAGTACGTACTGCAACACTGCATTTCACAGAATAGCCTGGCAACACCTGACTCCAGAAGACAGGGTAAGAGGATATATTTAGACAGCACATGACTTGAACCTCCAAGAACGCATCTCAAGGCAGTAGCAAAGTGGTCTTTTACCCCACAGTGTCCTTCGACTGCCATGACTCCTGTGCTAATCTGCCAAAGAAGCACAGGCATGTGCATGCAGGCTTGCTGGGGGGAGGCTGGAGTATGGTTAGCAATTCAGCAAACTTTGCTCTACCACTACGGCACTTGCTGTCTTCCAGCTGCCTCCCACAACTCTGAATGGGCCCAAGGGCCAAACAAAATCTTCCAGGTGACTTTTTGCTTATGGAAGAGAAACCCAACAAGCCACAGAGCTGGCAGCTGCACAGGGAGCTGCGGCAGAGAGGTGCCCTTGGAGATCCCAGCTATATGCACACAGCCAGCAAGGATGCATAGACTCGAGTTTCACAGATCACCTCTGGGATGAGCTAAAACCACGTTCTCTGAATCTGACAAATCCAACAGCGAAGACAGGCGTACTCCAAAGGACCAAGGTGAAGCACAAGGCCACCTCAACTGGATAACCTACACTGCTCAGCACAAAGAGGGGTTAGTCCAGGGCAACTCTGGGACACAAGTCTCCGTTGAGGTTCATGTCATCCCTCTGACTTGACTGTACAAACCCACTGAAAGAGACAGTCCTTCTCTTTAGGGGCTGCAGAGTAAATAGGATCAGACTCAAATTTCTTATTAGATGCATGTCTAATTGCTCAAGATACCACAAATTTCAGTGTAGCACCTAAAAAATAATTCTCTTCCTTATTGCCACATTTATTAGTTCAGCTCTTTAAGAGCTGAAATCTATTATTTCTTATCTCATAGGTTAGGAGATCAAAAGATAGTGGAAAGAGAAAGAATAAGATGACCGTACAGTTGTTTACTGTACACACATATTCCTTTAAATCCAGAAAAGTTTCTGTCTATAGCAGGGAGATTTTGCACACAAGTGAATGCCAGCAGTTTACATTCCTCTCTTAGGGATCCTATCTCCTGATACACATGACCCCTGCTGAAAAGCATCCAACTGGGGACAATTCTTGTTAACATCACAGAAAGAATCATCATTAAAAAGCCAAGCCCTCTGGAGACGGAGGGAAAAAAATTATAAATCATGTTGCTAATAATCTGAGCAGCTCATTCCTAACCACACATATTTAGTCCGAGATGTATTTTTCGCTTGTCAGCAGCTTTTGGCTTTTCAGACCAGATTCCCACCGACACCTGCTCTCTCTGCTCAGTGAGTACTAGTGCTAGTACTAGCTCTACTACAGGAACGAGCTGATGTACAGTTCACCACTGCCTCCACTTTGCATCCGATGCACTTTCCCAAAGCTAGCTGCTGTGTTTTCAGCGACCTGAGAAGAAATACTTGTTCCCTCCGTAATTAGATTCACAGTAAATGCGGGAAGCGAAGCAAAAAGAACACAATGTTCAAAGCTGCCACTCACGGTTAAATAATTAGTCAATATTACGCTCAAATGCTGCCTCCAGTGCTCATGCCAATCTGTATGGGGAGGCATTTGTCCTTACATTACTTTGGCGCCTCGTTTCAGTAATTTCTATAAGCTGGCAGTCTGGCCTCAGCAGAGAATGGGTCACACCACCGCTAATTCAGATAGACTACTAAATACAAATAAGAACGGAGAGGGATTAAAGGTGGTGAGGTGTTAACAAAGCTTTGGTAAGTAATATATGCAAGAAATCCTTTCACCTGATTTTTATAAAGTAGGCCTTGTCTAAAAACAAGGGAGCTAATTAGCTGATAATTAATGCAGAACCATAATCCTGTTTGGTCTACACGTCTGTTACACACACAGAAGCGCTATCGGTTCCCACTGAGAGGGATTTGGTTGCTTCTCCACGCTGCAGAGGAGCCTCCTCCTTTTGCTCACCAGTCAGTAATTCTGTGGGCCCTGGTAGGATCCTGAAATGCTTCCCCAGTCTGGGAACAGCAGTTTGCTGAGGCATTGCTCTATCTAGATAACTGTGTTGCTCCTCCCAGTGCAACATGTGCTGTGGCTGTATTTGTCCTCATAGCATCTGCGTGCACTAGGAGGGCTTCCCGACAAAAGGAGTTGCAACAGTTTATAGCTGATCTAGAGCTGAACTTGACTCTTTTGGAGCACTAGGTGATGCCTGAATGGATGCTGTTGCTTCTCTAAAGCTAACTTAGAAAGAAAACACAACACAGTTTATGAGCAATATGAAAGAGTACAGACTAACTCCTGGAACGTTCCTGTGTCACCTGCACAGCCTTTCTAAAACACTTCCATCAAAAGAATGGAGACTGTGTCAACAGAGCTTAATCTCCTAGCAGCTGCATGGCTGTCTAACTCATACCTAGTTAAGCTGCAGAAGTTTCATTTCCACCCCAAGCCACTCGAAGGCAGGTACTACAGACATGAATTAAGTTACCCTGTTGTAAAACAGAAACATAAAATGCTTTCAGTTGGGATTTAAAGCTCATCTCATCCAACCCCCCTGCAGTGAACAGGGACATCTTTAACTTGATCAGGTTGCTCAAAGCCCTGTCCAACCTGGCCTTGAATGTTTCCAGGGATGGGGCATCTACCACCTCTGCAGGCAACCTGGGCCAGTGGTGAAACACTCTCATTGTAAAAAATTTCTTCCTTTTTACTTCTACCTAGTCCAAACCCCTCGCTCAGTTTAAAACCATCAACCCTTGTCCTTTCACAATACGTCATGATAAAAAGTCTGTCCCCATCTTTCCTGTAGGGCCCCCTTTAAGTAGTAAAAGGCCACAATAAGGTCTCCCCTGAGTCTTCTCCAGGCTGAATAACCCCAATACTCTCAGCCCCTCTCCATAGGAGAGATGCTCCAGCCCTTTTGATCATTTTTGTGGCCTCCTCTGGACCTGTTCTAACAAGTCCATGTCTCTCTTCTGCTGAGGACTCCAGAGCTGGATGCATTACTCCAGGTGGCATCTCATGAGAGTGGAGTAGAGGGGAAGAATCACTTCTCTTGACCTGCCGATCATGCTTTTCTTGATGCAGCCCAGGATATGGTTGGCCTCCTGGTCTGCGTGCACACATTGGGGCTCAAGGAAAAGCCAGCTCAATGCTGTATGGCAACACAGGACCCCTTCCAGGTCCACTGGACTATGAAGCCCTTGACTTAAAACTGTCTACAAGGAACAATGTTATGATATTAGGAAAAACTTGCTTTCAAGGCATTTCACCAAGACTGAACTCAGGAAAGGTCAGTAAGATGGCCACACACCACAGGTCCAGCAACAAATGGTCATCTGCAGCATGAAGAAGCCCAACAAAATACCAGCTCCTTTTCATAACACTGCTTGCTTCTAGAAAGGAGCCACTGATCTTTGCCTGGTTCAAAAATTACTCTGACTTGGGCTGGTAAGAACATCACCAATCAAACCCAGAGCATCACTGCTAAAACCAAGAGCATACCTCACAAGCACGTCCCACAACCATCCAACCAGTGGAGTGCAAGCCTAGTTTGGAGCAGCTGTTGGATAAGGAGCATAGTGAGCAGTGGGTGTGCATCTGAACACCCTGCCCAACCTTTCAGCAAGTGAGAGAGGGGCGAGAGGGGAAATATTGATAAGAGAACTCTGAAATGATTAATTTTGTCTGAGTTTTACTATGCATGCTTGGCAGTGCCTTCATTAAGCAGATAGCTCACATCTGGGTTGCCACCTTCCCCTGACTGCTTCATCCACGCTGGGGTAAAGAGAGTGAAATGACATCCAGATTAGGAACTATTTATGATTGCTGAAGTAGAAAATTAATTGCTTTTATTTCCCCCATTCCGAAACACCCCTCCCAGGGAAATGTGTGCCGAGAAGGCCTTGTGAACAAACACGTGGAGAGTAACAGAACATGGTCCATATGTACCAGCAACCAAAAATAAACTGAAGTCTGAAATACACACAGTCAAGTGGATTCATAATGTCTGTCTCTATGCCACAGTAACAGATGGTCAGTGAACTGTTACAAGACAGACCAAGACTAGTTAAATAGATGGGGAGTATTATTTTTATACTTGTTTGTAAGTGAATAGTTAAGTTTCCACTAGGTTACCTGAATTACCATCAAAGGAGCACACTCCTGCAGTTCCCATCCAGCCAAAACCAAATTCCATGGAAGCTTTCACCCAAGGAAGCTACTGTGATTTCTCCTTAGGGCCTTTTGCTGGTGCTGCTAGTACCTGTGGCAAAACCCTCCCAGACCATCACCAGCAAGACTGGCCCAATGCTGCTCACCTCTGCAAGTCCTGCTGCTGCCCAGAGCAGTCTGGGGTATTCACTCTCCTTTGCCAGCCCCGCCGAGCTGTGCCCAAGGCCAAAAGAGCTGTGGCAGCAACGGGGTGCGAGCTGCAAGGGCTCCTCTGGCCACAGCCCATCCTCTCTATTCCTGCAGCAGCTGGTGTCCTGCTCATTCACAAAGCAGGAAGGATGTAAACAGGTAGAGCTCAACTCAGGGGCTGAGTGGATAGTGGTGGCTGGCCAGAGCCACTGCAGAGGGGGAAAGGGAAATGGGGCATTTTAAAAAAAGACATGCATGCAAAGACCTGCCTGTGTTGAAGGAATGCACAAGAAGGACTAAAGACAGCAAACTTCTCTCCATTTTTGCAGTCTGCATTCCTTCCTTGCAACTCTCTCACCTACAGACACAGGGGTCAGGTTCATTTTCCCCTTCTCAGGGTTTAAGCACAACAAATGGGTTCATAAGGGGGCGGGACAGACTAAGCCATAATTTAATTAACAGCTCATAGTACCTTAAATCACATCCAAAAACCTAACCAAACATTTGCTGAAGACACTGACACATCTCACTGCCTGACATCTTGAAAGAACGAGGCTTTTTAAAACCTACTGATCACCCTTTGACAATCAGAGCAGCCCACTATTCTCAAGGTGGGCAGAAGTATACTGGAAACAACCATATTCACTTAATTACAAGAGGGGAAAAATAAAAGTGAACCAGAATACCCGTGTCCTGTAAGTGGCCATACACTGAAAGAATCAGTCTCAAGTCCACAAGACACCTGGTTCACATCTACCCTACACCTTTTTATGGCTTGGTGCAGCAGCCAGGTGCAGATTAGCTATCCCCCACCTGAAAATCATTTTTTTACAAGCAGAGGGATACAGAGAAGAGGCTTCAAGTGTGACTGTGATTCAGGCCTCCCTCCAGAGTGACTCTGCTGCAATCAGATGTAGTCACAATTGTTGGAACGGTGCTCGGTTTTGAAATCCCACTGTCCAAATCAGTTCCTTACCTTTCAGAGTGACCATTATCTTCTCACTGTTTGAAATACCGCTGACTATTGCTATGAAGCTGCAGGGTTTTGCCTGCAAGTCTCAGAAGAGCTTGTACTTCTTTATAAAGGAGTTCCACTTCGTGACTGCACTACCTGTCCAGCTGCCATCAGAAAATAGCGTTCAAGAAAAATGAAACTCTTTCTGCAACTATTTATTCCTAATTTGCTAAGGACTAGCAGAATCAATGTGACAAAACCCAAGTGTTCTCATTGAAATATTTCATTTACCTAACAGCTTGAAATCTCCAGGCTGAAGATTATGTGCACACACATCTGTGTGCTAAGTCTTCAATTAAAGAAAATATAAAAGCTTTGCAGTTTAGCCACTGGGAGACTTTTAAGCATTTGCAGCCTCATCTCTTTGCACATGAAATGTTAATGGGGCAACCACGCATGGCTGGCTCCACAGATAATGGCTCAGATAACAGCAGCTTTGTGATACCTATCACTGGGCTTCAGAGGTGAGGGGGCCTGCCTCGCTTCATAGTCGATGACACCTTGTCAGCATGCCACGTTCTCCAAGTCAGTTCAGGAGTTCATTACATCTTGATAACACCCGTTTTGCTCTCTGGCTCATGTTTATTAATGCCACACACAAGTCGGTGATTCATCAGAGAAGATGGAGTGGTGTTCTGCAGCGGGCAGACAGCTTCCAGTTAATCCACTGCCCTGGTTGGAGTTCACCACAGGGCTTTTAATTTCATGAATTTATTTATTGCAGTTCCTGAAAGTCCAGTGCTGATACAGAACAAGCTCGTAACTTGTCAAAATCGGTCTAATTTGGAAGTCGTGTAAACAACATTAAAAGTTTGGAAGTTTAGCATCAAGCCGTCAGTTGTTAAAATGGCATTTTAAAATATGCATGACTAAAGAGATATTTGCAGAACACATTATTGTTGTTAGCAGGGCTGATAGCCAGCACAGGCAAGTACTACTGTGCTACTCTGTGTTGTTTCACACCCCGGACAGCAACCTACTGCTGCTCTCCTAAGCTAAGAGTCACAGTTAAGAGCACTCTGCTGCAGAAATTAGTTTTCTGAGACCCTCTAGCAATTCCACAGAGAAGGCTCTGCGGTTTTGCTTACCAAAACCACTTGCAAAACCTAGTAAGGTCTTTAGACCCAATGCACAAGAGGTCAGTGTTTTGAAATCCTTTGCATTAAACTAACATTACTTCTACTTCTTTCACTTGGGCACGCTTGCTACATCCTATTTTCCCTCCTTCCATCTCAGTCCTTTCAACATCCCTTCTCCATGCTCTCTCTGCTTTGGGCACCAGCAGAAAAGAGGTGCTGGGAAAACAAGACCAAGTTCCTTCAAAAACATGTCAAGTATATAGTATACCTATGTATAATACATACAATATATACATATACAGACGGCATAGCTATAGAAACACCCACCCACCTATGAAGCATCTAAATCATGAATCTGGGCAGCTGAGTGAAGCTCATTAGAAGTGTTGGTGGAACAGCATTTAGAAGATCAAATCATGTGTATTTATGCCCAATACAGATGCAGATGTGTTTCTAAACTCATCTCAGCGGACAAGAGCATCCAGCCACAGGAGCTGTGACCTTCTGTAGGGCAAGGCAAAGAGGACAGAATGGCTCCACATTCTGTACTAAGACAGAAGACAGTTCTGTGCTGCTAGTGTTTTGATGCAGCACATGCAGGTTTTAGAGGGGCTCTGGCCAAGTAGGAGAGTGTAGTTTGCAGGAAGATTGAAAAATACAAGGACACTTAAAGGGCCTTTGATGTGACTCAATTTCACTTAAGGAGAAAAAAAATGGTGCTTACTATATCACAGGTGAAGCTTTGGCTTTGCCAGAGTCAGTGGGAGCTTAGCCAAGGGCCAGGTTTTCAAAGCATAATTTCTCTTCTGCAGCTAGTACGATCTAATACTGGATTTATCTTACGGTCTGATTTTATCTTTGGAGAAGGGGCCTTTTTATTTTGACAAACACAAGAGTGACTGTTCCACCGAATTAATACAGAAGATACACAAGATAACTACTGCTATAACAAAAGACATTATTATTCCATTTACCTTTACTTTGACTGATAAATACACTACTGCAGAATCACTGTGCCACACTTCTCAGAAACAGCAGTCAGCTGAAGCTTGGAGGATCAGCAAATCCCTGCTTTTCAAGAAAAAGGGAATGATGCCTAAAATAACTTCAACAGCTAAAACCGGCTAAAATCCATTCCTCTCTGTTAAATAGAGGTTTATTCCTGAAACACCCTTTTTAGACACTTTATTTTCAATCCAATTTGGAGTTTTATGGACCTGCCTGGTGTTATGGCGGTTGCTAAAGCAGTTATATTAGTTGCTACAATTATATCTTCCTTCTACCCAAAGCCATAAACCTTCCCACTTGTTGAATAATGCTGCAATTACTCCATAACCCCTGCTAGTCAGTTCGTTGACTGCAAAATAAATAAGTGTCAATGAGAGGCATTGGCCTGCGCAGAGAATGAGAATGCAAATGGCAACCAGAGGATTCACCAAACAGATTTATGGAGGAGATTTTATTGGCCGTTATCAAAATGTCCACAAGATTCAAACTTTCCTCAGCATATAAAATCCGCAATTGTAAAACAATAATATTGCAATGGAACTTTCCACTGGAGGATATGAAGAGGGAGAGAAAGAAACGCTGCTGTGTGCAGGGAGGTCACACTCGCCCCCACTGCTGCCCTCTGAGCCTTAATTCCCCTTCTCTAACCCCTAAGGGTAAAAACATCCCCTTGCTGTAGGTGGTGGTTGGCCTCTGCAGGGGCTGGAAAATGCTCAGACTCTCCCAGGGGTGTGAAGAGAAGCTCTCGCTCTAACTAAGAAGGAGGAATATGGACAAAATGCCAGCAAGTTGGTTTTTATCTTCAATTTTTTGGACTACTGCACACTATCAAAAGCCTTTTGCTTCTTCAAACCTTGCAGTTCCCCTTCAGCTGAGCTGTGAAGTTGTTTCATCAACAAACTCAATATAAACTCTCAGTGACAAGCTTGGAGGATTTATGATTTTTGTCATCTTTAAATAGCCATCATAAAAAAAAAAAAATTATATATATATATATAGGCAAGTTGCTGAATTCATTTGCTGGGAATTGACACTTCCTGATGGCTGCTGCTAAGGGATAATGTGGTGACCTGCTACAGTAACGACCAGATAAGAGCTGGCAATAAACTGAAATGGGAAAAGGACTTTAGGTCAAACATTTTCAAATTCAGGTGCCTGAAGTCAAGTTTTGAAATGCAACTGTAAACGCTAAACCAGAGGTCAGGTTTTCTGAACTGCTGCGTCCCTCCAGCCCCTGTTGAAGTCAAATGCATTGTGTTATGGAAGATCATACCTCAGGCTGCTTCCTTAGTAGCCAAATATAGATGTATACAACTAATGCTGGGTGCCAGAGAGAAAAAATTGGCCTCGAAGGAAAGAAAAACGAGAAGAAAGATTGCAATGTGTTCCAGCTGCAGCATCACTCTTTCACTGCACAGTTACTGCTAATGAGAAAGATCAACTTCCAACTTGTCTTGGCAAAACTAGGGTTCAAGGCCTTGATTTTATTTCATAGACAAAAGTCATCATTTGGCAACAGAACTTCAGATTTCCTTCTTTTTAAAAACAGAGATGACAGGGCTGCTCAGATCTCAAACACTCCCAAATCTACTCCTAAAATCCCTGTGGCTCACTAACCCCACCAGAGGCCTGCACCTCGACTGATACCAAACCTGGGAGCTGGGAGGGAACACCTTGACAGGTCTGGCTTGACAAACGTATGCTGGGCAAGACTGGGCATCCTTGTGGCACCACAGCAGCAGGAACTCAGGTCAGCAGCCCAGCAGATATTTGGTAGCAACAGCAGGATTTCCAGCTAGAAGTGGCCTTTGCCAGGAGAAGTATCTGGGAGTTGCTCCATGGGATACACTTAATCCTGTTTCACTGACGGGAATGGGATGGTATAGGATCCATCCCTCCCAGTCTTTGCATTTCTAAGATTCAATGAACTGAGGCAGTTTGGGTGACACCAAGGCATCTGGCTGTTTCCTCAAGAATGTATATTTTTGGCAGAGAGATGTCAAATTACTCCTCTCCACCAGCAGGAAAGACTTTTGGCTTCCCTTGCTGCTCTCCATGCTGAAAATTGTGAGGGAAAGCGTTGCCAAAGAATGGAGACAGCATCAGGGATCTGTTACTTATATCCCACTGTCAACTGGGAGTCTCCTTACTCCCTCTCCCTGCTTCTTTCCACACAATCACTGGGTGACCTCCACTTTGCCTGTAACTGTTGGCCAGTGTCACCCCATTTGTTCCATGCTTACCGTTACTGCTGGACGTGGCATGTAGATAATGATGCCCCATCCCTAATGAAGGTCACAGATGCATGGAGCTGGGCTACCTCAACTGCCCAACTCCAAAGCACCCTTTTTGTAATGCCACGAAAAACCAAGGAGGGCAGAGGCTGCCCAGCTTGGATGCTGCATTACAGAGCTGCTGTCCTGTGATGGAGCAGGGGCAGGGTGGTGGCCACATTGTTAGAATTTTGCTTTCAGCACACCAGTTGCCTGTTGGGTGCTAAATGCTTCAGTCTGTCCCCATAACATGACCCAAAACCCAAAGAAATCCATCGGGTGTGAATCTTTCTGCTTAATTTGCTTGGCTTTGCACCAAACCCTGTCAGCACGACTGCCAGTGCAGAATAGCAGCAACATGGAGGGAGTGGTAGTTTCTCACCATGGACAGGCAGTGAATGTATGAGGCTGAAGACAAACACCTGGGGCAAACTTGTGGCAACCATGGTCCCAGTTGTGAGAGCCACAGTCCACCCAGACTGTTGAAAAGAGGCGGTGTCAAAAAAAAAAAGAAGTCTGAGGGTTACAACAAAGGAGAAACTGAACCTGCAGACAGGTGACTACATCATGGATTCTGGGTGTGCAAGGTACAACCAGATAACCAGGAAGGAAAGGTCTGTATAAATGCAGTGAGCAAAGCCAAATCTACTCTAACAAAGTGCAAAGAAAGGCAGCACACTTCGGACAGGCTCCAAGATACTGAATTAAGAGGAAGGAATAAAATGAACAACAACCTTACAGACTAACACAACCGTACTGGGAACAGGCACCAGCACAGGCATAAGCTGCTGGCTTAGGAAGAGCCCAGCCGTGTTGAGGCTCAGGGATTGGGCAAGTGACACCCAGGAGGTTACTGGCTGTTGCAGACGGATCACAGGGCCCTCCCTGGAAGGCACAGCACTCACGTATTCCAGCATGAGCAACCTGGCTAGCTGCAAATCCTACAGGACTTAAACAAAATGTGGCTCTTAACAGATTGAATATTGAGAAATCTGAGTGCGAGGTGGGTGCCAGAACCCACAGCCAGTGAAAGTTGTTACGCACCAGAGGACATGGCCAGACCAGGCTCTGAGCCTGAAATGACTGTGATGGGAGCAGCATGTTTTCTCTTTTTAATGCACTGTTTCCTGCAGTGTGTGGTTACAACCGTGCAGGTGACAGTGCAGCTGAATGGTGACACCACATACCGCAAAGACTGACTTCTCATAGCACTTCCCAGGGCCCAAGAGGTGGATTCTGACAATACCTTTCATCTGATCCATCTTAGTAAATTCAACAGGGTTGCTAAATGAGGTGCAGAAGGATTGTCCCTCGCTTGAAAAAGTTGCAGTCTCTTGAGCTCAGGGCTGGGCTCTAGTAACCAAGCTGAAGTACAAACCTCATGCCTATAAAAACTGTCTTGCAGGCAATAGGAAACCATGCTTCATTAAACAGCAAATCAGCAGCTTGCACATGTGCTGTGTTTTGTAGTGTAACAGATTTAGGAGTAGCAGTGGCTCAGGTTGACATGACAAGCTTGGAAAAGACAGAGACGGGAAGATTTCTCAAAGCTTTCGTCAAGGGGGATTGCAGTCATTGCCCTGGGGTTCCTTGTTTCTCTCACACTTAGCAGAGGAGTTGCATGCTAGAGGTCAGTCCAAAACCCTTCAGAACCACTCTAACCTAATTCTGAGCACTGTGGTACCCAAGTACTTGATCACAGTTTCTGCTTTTCTGGCTGAAACTTTCTGCCTTCTCCATATAGGAAATTTTATCAATGGTTCAGAGGGCAAGATATTCACCTCTAGAATGACTGCCAAACCTAGACCTCACTGTCCTGTTAACATATCTACATTATATTTCTGACAGCAGTCAAGGATTACAGAAAACTGAAAATGTGCAGGTTCTTCTATATGCAAGATCTCTCTGCCTTTCTCTTGCATTTTAGGTGCTGTGAGGAAATAAAAAGATAGTGTTTCTCTTACTCTTCTAAATGCTGCACGTTCTGCAGGATCTGTCTCATAGCCAGCCCCAGAAATGGCAGTAAATGCTGTTCATGTATGTAGCTAGCTCTGGAGAAACTGCTTAGTAATCCATCCCTGAGAGGGGACTTTTCAAAGGGGATGCAAAACAAAGTACTTGACCCCCTTGTGATCACTGCTGCCATTACATCCTAATGCAATCCAGCCCAAACCACAATCGTTAACATTCATTACAGGGCACCATCTCCTCAGCTCTGGGCATCCCAAAGCAGGCACGAGCAGCTGGGTGCGTTCCTTTTCAAAAGCAGGTGCATGAGCACGTCTTCTGAACGCTGCAAGTATGGAAGAGAAAAATAACATTCCCTTTCTTGGAACTTATTTTCAGTGGTTGAACATTTCACAAAGGGAAACTGTTAGTGCAAACATTCGAAAGGTCAACCTCTAAATAAACAGAGAGACAGGGTGATGAAAGGGGTTAGTTGTTATTAATGAAGCTGAGATGATCACAAGTCAAAAAAAGCAAAGCAGCAATTAAGACAGAGCTATGAGCATGCTAGAAATTTTGGCAAGATCACACGTGAAGATACTAAAAGCAAAAGTTACATTCCCCAGCCTGAGATGGAACACGTCTGAAAAAAACCCTTCTTTACTTTTCCCTGAGATCTTCAGCTTCTTTTCAGCTACTTTTAGTCAGTTTAAGAACATCAGCAACTCATTTTGCACTAGAACGGAGCACTAGAACCCAGCATCATCTATCCCCACATAAATGCTATGCTTATGCTAAGACAAAGGAGAAAAATAAACCTAATTTGCACCTATTACAGAAACCTCGCTTTATCTTCATGCCTGAACAGGACTTCCCTGCAAATCAGATGCACATTTTTCCCTGACACGTAATACCAGTAAAACATGGTGTGTAGCTCACATTAAAAGGAATCTCTGCAGAGTCAGTTAAGAAAAACAAAAAAAACAAGCAAATAAAAAAAGACAATGACAACATTAGACAGAAGATAATAATTGAAAATATTAGGGAAACTTTGATGATGTAAATCCCATCCAAAGCTTTCCTACTTTAGGGTATTTACTTTGGGGACTTCCTTGTTTACCAGTCACGTGGCAGCGTAACACTGACTATAAATATGTACTTTATAGGACATGCAGAACCGTAGAAGTTACAGATCAGTTCTTGGCTCTGAGGTGAAATTCAAATCTGATTATGTATCCCAGTTAAGGACTGGCCTCCTTATAATGAGCTAAGCTCCAAACATCAGCACAGTCAAAATTTGGCTCTACAGTCTGTAGCCTGACCCTAGGTAAACCTCAAACAGAACCGTTTGCGGTTCAAAACAAACAAACAAAAAATCCTTTGATGTTTCTGAGTCATCACGTTGCGTTAGTTTAATTTTCAAAGGTGGATTTGTCTCAGTCGGTCGGAGAGCTGTTGGTGGGACAGAAAGTGCTTGGTGGCTCAGAGGCGATTTCACAGGAAGGACACACCACTCGTATGGAGGAAAGACCTCGGTGAAAATGGCCCCGTGTTCACATCACACACAACCTCCCAGGCAAGGCTGCGAGCGGCTCTTTGCAACCGCCCCGAGCCGGGCCCTCGCTCGCTGAGAACAAGGAGAGCGCTTTGGACGTTCCTGTCAATACGAAACGTTTGCTAAAGGGGCAAGATGAAGTCTTCCCTCACATGTGAATAAAACCTCTCCGCGTCAACTCACGTTGTGCTGTACATCTTGTCCTCCTCCTGCTGGCAGCCATGCAGGGCAGTGGAATTAGAGGACACACCACTGGAGAGCAATACGGAAAATAAGGCCCCAGAAGTGCAGGGTGTCCCAGCACAACCCAACAAAGGTACTCAAAACAGCCATCAGCTCCCTAAACACTGAATGACAACGGGAAACTCCCCCAAAGACTGTGATCAAAACAGCTCACGCACTGAGGGGGAAATTAGGTGGTCTCCCAAGATGCTGATCTGTAGAGGTGGCACCGGCAGATTTGCAAATGACCCAGACAAAGAGAGCGATAGATCTATGCAATGGCCCTCCACAACACAAGGGACTGCAGAAACTGGTGAGTCTAACAGACTCTTGGCTTAGGGAAAAAACTGTAAAAATAAAGGATTGCTGGTATTACAGACCGGCATGCTGAGGAAACAGGAAAGGAAATGGCAAGGAGCTGCTGGAACTCACTGCTACAAGAAATAACCAGGACAAACACTGCTGAGTCAACAGAGCATCAAACATGATGGAAGCCTGGCCCCAGTCTTGACCTGTTGCCTCTAGGTTAAAACACGTCCATGTTAAAATACTAACAGGGAGGGAGGGAAATGCTGAAGGTCAATCCCGCAAAGCGCCCAATGCTTCCAACAGAAGCCAGCCAGTTGCACAAATTCCTTCTTATATGTTAGAAGATGTGAGAGAGAGAGATATGGAGAGTGAGGAGAAGAGAATAGGTACATTCATGAATCAGCAAGTGTTAATGTGTGTTGTGGTGGCAAGGGAGAGATGAAACAATCCGGGCTGACTGTGCCTTGAGCTACACTCAAAGGCATTCTCGAGGTTTGCTCTTTCAGTGCCATCCACAAGAGGAATTTTGGGCTTGCTCCATCATCAGGCTGCCCTAGCTTTTGGACTAAGACAAGGTAGGGGATAAACTTACATGCTGTGTGGACAGTGCTATCCCATAACAAACTACACAACCAAATGATTAATTGAGATACTGTTTTACTGAAGGCGGCCGGTGCCTGCTGGCCGTGCCCTTTCCCTCACGCTCTGAAACAAGCAGACGAGGCAGCTGCGCTCTGATCTGCAAACACACACACACAAACCCACCCGTGTTTGCTCTACTTGCTGCTCCCTGCCTGCACATTCCAGCCAGTGAAGCAATGTCTTTCTGTAGCATTACCTGAAAGACATCCCAACTCCAGCTCCATGACCTAAGCATTACCTGAAAGACATCCCAACTCCAGCCCCATGACCTAAGCATTATCTGAAAGACATCCCAATTCCAGCCCCATGACCTAAGATCATCTGTGATCCCAAGCAGCTCCCAGGAGGACACCCAGACATGTCCTTTTCCCTCAGAGCTTCTCTGACAACCCAGGGCAGGAGGAGCAAAGGAAAACTGAGACTCACTAAGACTTGGATTTGGCGGTTTGGATGGTCTCACACAACAACCCTCAGACCTGACAGGTGCCATCACAACTTCTCCTTTTAAGAGGAAGCACAGACCGCTGCGTGTCAAAACCTCTGGGTTCACTTCCCCACTTGAGCATAAAGTCGTCCTTTGGACTTGGGCATGTTCATTAACCCAAGCAAGGTTTGGTTTCCCTGTCTGCATGAAGAGTGCCAGCTATTCAGAGGCATTCTTTTGGTCCTTCACTGCTTGCACACAGAAGTCCCCAGGCTTCTTCCTTTGAAGGCAGGCAGATTTAGAGATCCCATCTGAGTCCCTGTGAAAGAAGAATGAGCCACCTGAATCACATATGTGTGGAGCAAGACGTCCTGTGTGAGAAATTAGTGTGGAACATCCACAGTAACCCCTGGGGGAAAGGAAGGCAATCCAAAGTCCAAGCTGTCAAATTCTTTGATCCGAGCGTGCTAGAGGCTGACAGTAGGCCACTTAAACTACCCCATGTTTTGGTTAAAAACAACTCACTGTCCATGTTCAGCTGAGGGCCATTAAGTTGCAGTGCTCAGCACTGAGGTACTTCAAACTTCTTGGATAGGAGGCACAAAAGGAGCAGCAATCATGAGTGGGTGACCACAGAAGAACAGCCAACACTGAGAACATGGGTAGAGCTCTAGAAGTGCAATTACCCAGCTGATATTTGCCTACATACATGTGCATGATGCATGTGGGTGTGAACATTGCACTGCAAGCCCCAGAGTCAACGTATGTCAGGCAGTTGCCAGGTTGCTTCCTTTTCTCAGGTAGGTTTTATATGCATTCTCAACAGGCTTCTGATTTATGAGTCCTCACGGTTTTCCTAGCACTCAAATCTCTTGGGATCCTGCCAATCTAAATCTATCCAGTGGCAATCACACGGGTCTGAGGAAAGCTGCTCACCTTTGCCGAGGAATCACAGACTCCTGCAATTCAAGTGAAAAATCAGTGCTGGGGATAAAAGGCATCTGCAGAACAGCTGAGGCAGATATGAGCTGATAGGAAACCATCGGCAATAAACTCTCATCAGCAAAAGCTCAGTGTAGCCGCTTTGCTCATTGTCATCACGATGCTCCGGACCTTGTATATTGAACCTTGCACACAGACCTTGTATATATTCATTGCTGAGGAGTGAACAGCTGCCTCTTCTGCAGAGCTTAAGAGAAGCAGGAAAAAAACCTCTCTCCAAGAAAAATAGGATGTCAGATAAGGATAAAGCCTTCTGGGAAAAATCAGGATAGGGGGCTTGGAAAGAAAGCTTAGGAGGAACGTATCCATAAAAATGGTCCAAGTTTTCAACATTATTTCTGATTTGTATCTGTGAGGATGCACGCTCACAACCAACCCAGCCTGACACCTATCTTTGCTCTCTACCTATACTGCCAACACTCTTTTCTGAGCAGTCCCACATCACGGGTGGTGTCTGTGCACAAAGAACCTCAATCAGCCACATCTCACGCCACAAGCTCCAGCAAACCTTCCCAGAAATGGATGGGCACCCACTGTGGGGTGTCCTTTACCTGAGCTGGTCTGTTGAGATATTTGTCTTCCTGCTTCTCTACAGGAACTCGCACATGGATACCTTGTTATATGGGAAGTAAAATCTGTTTGCTCAGAATCAATGCCTCAGGAAAGAAAGTATCAAAAAAATGTTAAGGCTAGTAGACACCAGTCCAAGCTGTCCTACACACCAGCAAGTCTAAGGTGTGATTCCCCTGGTGCTAACCGGAAAGTCACTGTAGCACCAGAATTAGGTTCAAAGTGATTGTTTTACACAGGCAGGGAGTAACAGAATCAAAAAGGCTACTCTGTGACTTACTCAGACTCCTAGTTGTTGTTTGAAAACCCCAGATGACAAACACTGTGTTAGTGTCTGATCTGTACTCCCAAATGTTAAATCAACATAGTTGCTCCAAAATTAATTCAGCTATACCGACATCACTCTGGTCCAATATACCTATCACAAAATGGTGACCTCTACATTTCAACTCAAATACCTTCATGGGATAGATCAAAGTCACTGCTAAAATATTATTCCATACACATTCTGGACCTGGACTTCATATATGTTCTGTCATATCTTCTGTGGCTTTTTTGGATGCTTGCTTGTTTCCATTCCTGGTTTCTCATCTTATGAACTCCCAACAGCTGGAAATACTGTACAGAGATAGCCTGAGTCCAGCTGCAAAACAGTTCCTTTCATAAACGAGTTTGTTTTACAGCCTTCTAAACCTGAATGGGGCATAATATGGCCACCAAACGTCAGACGAGCCATCCCAGATTGAACACCAAAGGAAACTGGTTGAACAATCCCAAACAATGGGCAACAACATTTATCGTCTTCCTCGTTTCCCACATTCTTTGCATCTGGTTTGCAATAAAACACGCAGATGCTTCAGTAACAGAAAAGCCCAGGCCACTAGCATCCATGCCTGGTCTCACTGGGCTTGCCCCATGCTTCACAGCAAAACAAAACAGGGACTTAGAGCAGGAATAGGAAGTGACTAAGCACACACTCACCAGATGAGAGAGTGGGCCACACTCATCCTAAAACCCACCAAAGAAAGCCCTTAGACCCAAACAAGGTCAGAACTCTGCATTGTTCCTCAAGACTAACAGGTATATAACTCACTTCCCCACAGCTAATTCATCCTTAAAACCATATGACTTGGTTAATTAGTTCATTCTTCACCTCTGAGGCATCCTTTTTATCACCTCAGCACAGGCACCTACCTATCCCTCGGTTACTGCATCGAGACGCGGAGGGGTGGAGGAGAAAGCCATGGGGCTGCTGCCCACGGGAGCCCAGCTGAGTTACTTTCTTCCTCTGTGACTACGGGGAAATGACCATAAAAGCAGGATACTGCTGTATGCCTTTCAGAGGCTTTGTGAAGAATTTAGTTAAGATTCACAAGAGGGCTCTGAAAATATAAACCACTACATAAATGCTGAAAGTTAACTGTTTTTAATAGGCACAGATTTCAGAGAGATTTTTTTCTTCATTTCCATACAAAGGTGCAGAAATAGCCTTCATTGCAAATAACCACTGTGCCTGCTGTGAGAAGCTCTGCACATGATTTCAATTGCCTTTCACATAGAAAATAGGAATAATACTTTGCATTTATAGACTTTAAAACTACTTTGCAGACAATCAAGTCTCAAAACCCCCACTGTGATACAGGAGGCAAACATTATACCCGTTTTACAGAGGAAACTAAGAGGGAAACAGGTTAAATTACCCATTCTAGAGACAGAAAGGAGACATTTGATAAATCAGGCATGCTAGGAAGGCTTATCTAGATCCACACTTGCTCCTCTTAGTAAAAAGTTAACTCTTCTGCTCCCAAACTTCTATAGAGCAGGGCATACACACAACATGGCAAGAGCGGCCACAGCCTTTATCTGTATTCCCACCATATTTAATCTTTTATAAACACTTCTGTTGATCACAGAGTGTGCCTGGAGTTGCATCAGGCCGCTTATTCCATTTTCTAGCATGTGTGGCCATGGAAGAGTTGTTGACAACAACTAGAAGTTAACCAAACATTTATTTTTAGAACCTAAGTCCGACGTTATAGCGTCTGGACTCATAACTACCCATTTCTCTGACATTAAGCTGAGCTACCACATGAGAAAATTGCTAGAATGATAGTATTTCCAGGGCATACTGAGTCACTGTCCAACATCTAAAATGGGAAATAAAATAATTTCTCAGAAACTGTCAGCACAGTGGGAGGCAAAGTTTGCAGGAAGTCAGCTTGCATAGAAAAATTCAGGTTTCTACTCTAAAAGAGGTCCCAGGGCACTAAACATGCCTTTCTTTGGTTTTTAATTTCCCAGTGATAGAAAAACAATTAGGTCCCAAGGTGTCTTGGAATTATCCAGTATTTAAAACAATTATTAAGCAACACTAGGAAAATTACAATGGTGATAAGCAGGGAACAGCAGCACTGTGTAGACTCAGAAGCACGGATCATTTTTCGCTCTGATCTGATCCATCCTAACGATTTGTTGTGGTCCCTGCCTGGAGGTTCCTTCTGGAGAAAGATGTTGGTGAACTTTGTCCCTGCCTACAGCAGGAATTCCCAGCCCGAGGGAGACCACCTCGGTGTGCCTGCCTCCTCAAAGGCCAACGGGGAACGTTAATGCAAAGGAGCAGGAAAGTCCTTAGGACAGTGGTTTTCTGCCTCTTTAATTTGCATACCACTTTTTTTTTCCTCTCCCTTGGACATGCAGGCCCCCACATAATGAATTTCAGCTTCTGGTAACAGGCTTTCAGAGCTCAGGTGGAAGCACAGCTCACAAGTAATTCGCTGATGCTTGCGATTTGCAAGGTGAAAGCCACCAATGTGCAGCAGAGATACAGGATAGCCTGTCCTCCAGAGAAGCCACTGCCATGGCCCCACAGTTAATGATTAACTCCTAAATGGAAGCAGAAGGGTTGCTGAGGGTCTACAACTGCATGTTCTCTGTATCCTTCTTAAAAGGAAAGCCAGATGCTACCAGCCACCACAAACCTCCATTCCAAACGCTCTTGCTATCACCTTGGGGCAGTGACTTCCAAAAGCTGAATTAAAAACCCCAATTAATTGTTTTGCTGGAAGGTTCAGAAAAGAGTCAGAGGTTAAACACATTCCTCCAGGCAGCAGCACATCTCCTGCCCGCTCAGAAGGCAGGAGACAGCATGGGAAAATCCTGTTCTAAGGCTGCTTTTTCTGCTGGTAATCAGGGTCTTCAGGACTGCCAGTTCAACTGGAGGAGAGCCCTGGAAAGTCTTCTGCTTTGTCAGCGACGTGGTCTCAAGTATAAATCCCATCTCAGCTGTCAAAGCACAGAGTCTGGATGCTTTCGCTAGCATTAATTTGGATTTCTACACAAACACCAAATCCTACCAACTTTTGTGATGATGTTAATTTTATCTGTGATGTTTGGCTTTCCCCTGCCCTTTTCTCTCCCACTTTTAACTGATGCCATCTTCATCTAAGAAAAATAAAAGGGGGTGGACAACGACGGAATGTTGAGCACTGCCTGCAGATATGCATTAGTATGCATTTTCCATCTTTTAACTAACAGACAGGAGGAAATAAAAAGAAGTTAATTTTGCTAGCAGCCTGCTGTGATATAAATAAAAATAATAGGTATATTCACAGATTTTGAACTTTTTAAAGCCACTGCTGCAAAAAGCAATTTTAATTTATAACCACGGAGTCTTGCAAAACATATAACGAAGACATAATAAAATGGAATGTTTATCCTGTGGCTCCCATTAGACCTCTTCTGTTCGATGGTTGTAACTAATGACTTGTTTTTCCACTTTTGTATTGGAAGCCTTATTACTGGGCTGCACAGAGCATACCTTATTTGATTTCCCTAGCAATGCCTGCACCTCTCGCTGAAGCCTGCAATTAGATGTTTATGAAATAATATTAAAAAGATGCATAATTTCGTCTGTGGTCAAAAATTGGAACAAAACAAAACAAAAAGCCAGCAACAAACCAGCCCTGTTTGTATAATATTATACTGAGTACAATAGACTAATGTCCACTCCAGTGCATGTGTCCTTTTGACTAACCACTTCTATCTGACAACCTTTTTTTGGCAACAGAACACGTTGTACTTTTTGGATAATTGACTGTGGAATATAATGTTGTTTATTCAAAAGCGGGTCACACAGAACTGAGCTTCCAGTTGTCTTTATCCTTTTACCTTTCTTATCTTCATTCTGTTTAATTTGATGCTGAATTTCTTTTAATTACACATATGGTTTTAATTGCTGGGCTGTATTATTCACCAGAAGGTGACTTGATGGTAAAAGGGTAAAGGAAGGTGGGTGGGAAGCTAAATTTACATATGAAAACTATATTTGGATGTATTTATTGGTGAGCAGGCTCACAAAGAAGCAAACAAGCACATGCATTTCTAACACCCTCTGTTAGCTACAGGGCCCCGTTTGCCCCCAATTCAACTGTGTTGTTTCTTTGTACTTAAAATCTACTAGAAAGACACATCCACCACTTGCTCCATGATCCGGAAATTCAACAGCAGCAACAATCCCAATTTTAAGCTTAAGCCTTGGAGGACAAGCACCTTCAGGGAAAACTATGTGGAAACGTGTAGAAGTCGTGAAAAATCTAGATTATGAGAAGTGCTGGAAATTAAGGAAATGGGTTCAAGAGAAAGTTTTAACTGAAGTATACAAATGAGTCCATGCAAAAATTGATGGGTTTCTAAAGCATATTCTTGGCATGCAGCCTGGGGAAAGAGAGGTCAGAAATAAGTGTTGCTTATCAGGAGGAAGAAAGGACTTCAGTGCAGTAGAGGAAACAGAAGAGCCTTCTTCTAACACAAACTGGAGAAGGGAGTAGAGGTCACATCTCTGATGTTGATCATCAGACCACATATAGAGCCATCAGTGGCATATAGACAGCAGGAGCTTCCTTGGCCGCTTATGCAATTTTTTTACCTGAAAAGGCCATGAGTTTTCAATTCAAGCTCTCTCACAGCGCCAACAGAAAAGAAGGTGATTCATTTCATGAGCAACCAGCTCTCACAAAGCTGGAGGAAACCCCTGAAAAAAAGATCCTTCAGGTGTTTGTAAAATAGAGTCTAACTACACAATAAAGGGCTGAAAATTATCATAGCTAATCTGCTGTAGCTATAGCTCAGGTGTGGTTCCATTTTACTGATGTCTAAAGTAATCCTAACACGTCAGTTTAAGTTACTGCCAATTCATTTGAGGAAATTCTGTTTGTTTGCTTAGAAAAAGATTTAATTGGGGGGGATGAGTGATGCTGACAGCAATAATAACTCATCTGTCTGTGCTGGTGCTGAACCACACCGTGGAAAATCCTTGCTAATGCTGGATTGATCAGCTAACACACTGCAGCTCCGCGCTTTTCATTTGGCTTATGTAGCTGACTTCAGACAGCACATTTCAATCTGGGCTATTTTGAGGATCCATGTAAAACTCAGTCACTGCCCTATTAGTGTGGATAAGGAGGCATATGAATACTATTCTGCTACAAGCAAGGCACAGTTCATCTGATATTTTTTCAAGCAGAGAGAATACTCTGCATCTGGAACAAAGAAGAAAATGTGATTGGAAAGTTTAGAGCCCTTAAATTAATTCCCTAGACAAAAAGTTGAGGCACTAGATTCATAATATCATGTTATGTAACTTGCTCTGGAGCCAGGCAGCTACTAAGTGAAATAGTATGAGTTATAAAAACAAAATATTGTTGTGAAAACAATTTTACAGCTTTATAATTCACTATTATTTTCATTTAAGAACAAAACTGTCAGTATAATTGCAGATTCTGTTTGCCTTGCAGGAATTCTTTCAGCTTGTGATAGGAAACCTCTTTTTAAAAAAAAAAAAATAATAAAATAACCAAAGCCAAAACAAACAAAACCTCCCCCCCCACACCAAAGGCTGCTATTTAATTTACTGCATTATATTTCTTTATAGTCATTCAGAGTTAAATCTTAACAGGAAGCCCATTATGTAGGGGCCTAAATTAATTTAGTAGCAGAACATCTATGATCAATAAATATAAGCATATATTACCAACTATTTCTTACCTTTACTGTTTGAAGGAAAATTATATCAGCAGCCACTATGGACTACTTTCTACTCTCTGTATCTGCATATCTCCTTTAGGGGAGATCCTACATGGCTTACACTGCTCACTATGCCCTGTGACCATTTTCTAACTTGCCAGCTCATAGAAGTACCAGGCTCAAGAGTCTAGTTGTGGACAACCATGCCTATCAATGGAGAAATAAATCATCTTTTAAACTGTGCACAGCTCCCTACACAACGTGGTGCTTTAGTATCAAACCATTACTATAATATGTGTACATGTGCCATTAAGACCACAAATAGGCTTCACAGATGTCAGTGTGAAAATCACCCCAACGCAGGATGATCTACTCCAAATGATGTGATGAAAATACCACTACAATCAAAGCATCACTACTGACATGAGCACTTCCTTATCTTAATGCTGGCATTACCATTGGGTCATAAGCCTAAAGAGTTTCACACTAACAGGGTTGCCAGAGCCCTTCTCATCTCAAACAGAAGAGTCACCCAATGACACCAAGATGTTCCATGTCTCCTCATTTTCCCCAGCTCTCCTAATCAACTGGTGCCTGAGCAAGTTTCCCTACCCAGTCATGTCCTTGTCTCATTGCAATAACCTTGACAATGCCACAGAGATTATTGGATAGAAGAAAAGCTTCACCACGTGCTCTGGTGCCTTGGCTTTGGAAGAATTACGATGTGGTTGGACTCAAGTGTATTTTAAAACAGAAGAAAACAGCTCCTCAAGTAATCAGCAGCACCATCAGACACAACAGTCAGAGTATGCCTGTGAATTAACTAAGTGGCACTCACTTTTATGGATGTTGCTTTTGGAACTGAAAGGTGTAAGCCAGTAGCAAGGCCAAATGTCCTTGCCTCATCGCGTTACAGACCAGGGTGCCCATTCGGAGACCTGAGCTCAGCTGGCCCCAGGGTTCAGGCAAGCACCATTGCTCAAAAACCAGCCAGCCTCCCTGTCAGATATTCCCTTCCACTTATTGGTACATATACACTCACTACATTTTATTTTATGGCCTCAGACACAATATCCTTGTCTGGTAGACTGTAACATGACCAAGTATCTGCCAAGGTAGACACTTGGTTATCAAGAGTTAAACAGCACAGAAACAGAGCCCTTAATTAACTTCAAGGTTGCCCCACGCTTTATCATGTATGGAGGCATTGTCCCCAGCTTATTTTAAGAAGGAGCAAGAAAGAACATCCAGGTATTATGCCAAAAGCCTCTTTCTCAATTATTCCTCTTATATTACTAACCCATTGTGGCTGACTAAAGGCTAAAGCTGCAAAAGCTGCATCCTGAAGCTGTAAATTTAAGTTGGTTTCTCGGTATATGCTGACCTGACTTACTCCTGTAACTACAAGCTCACTGTTGTCTTTAACTTCAAGGTAATTGTTTGGCAACTCGTTGTTTCTCTGTTTCAGGAAAACAACTCAAATATATGACTCCTGAGAGACAAATCTGATTAATTGCTCTGTTATCAGCTGGTTCCTGCGACTATATGGAGTGCTTAAATTATAAAAATATAATACAAAGAACAAACAGTAAAGCTCTGAAACAAAAAATATTGAACACATTTCAAGCCAAGAATTGGGTTCTTTCAAAAGTTTAGGGTATAAACCAGACTGTGCTGGATTCCTGCAGTCGAGATGAACAGGCCGTCCCAAAAACACCTCTTTGTCCCTCTTGCCAGTACCTTTTTACCCCCAAATCCTGGAGAAATACACAAGGATTTCAATGCAGAGATTTATAATAGCTTGAAGAGGAAAACATTCTCCATGCCATGGAGCACCACCAAGTCCTAACTGTGAGCTTCTCATCTCGTTGTTAGACACCACTGCCTTCTTCCCCTCCTCCTCAGTTTAACAGAAGCAACAGCATTTAATTTAATCCACCCAGAAGCAATGACAAGAGTCAGAAGCTGATATACAGCTAGCGCTGGTTAGAACTCAGGATTACTGTTTTGTGAAGAATGTCAACATTTTGACATTTGTTGCTATTCTCAGGGTAGAAAGGAATTGCATATCCATCTGGAAATTTTGAAATGTCACATTGAAATCACAAATTCAACTCTGAATTTCGGAATTTCACCTCTTTCTTCATTTTACTTCACCTTCCTGTCTTTTTCAATCAGTTAAATGCCAAAGTAGAACATTTCAAATAAGCCTTTTTCATTTGACTTGGTTTTGCTTTCTTTTAGCGTTTTAAAACTGTGGGAAGCAACTGTCTCACACTGACAGAAAACCAAATTCAACCACCATTTTACACCGTCTCTGAATCCTGCCTAGTGAAAACTTTTGATATGTGAAATCTGGGAAGAGAACACTTGGGTATGGATAAGAGATTTTGGGGTAGAAGACACTCGGGGGAGGCAGGCAGCGTACAGCAAGCTGCTTGTCTTTTTCCATGAGCAAAAAGCAATGCTAAGAACGAATATAACCCTATGACAGCAGGAAGGAATCTGGCAGATTGCATTTATTCAGCTGCAGAGAACAAAAAATTCCTAGTCGCTAGATTAACAGCAAACAGCAAGAGCATCAGTCTCAGTTCAAACGCAAGTGCCGGAGGTATCTACTGTACGTGAGTGAGGGCAGACTGTAAAAATGATTAAATCAGTAGAAGGGGAGTGCATCTGTCATAGCAAAGGACACCGGTGAGAAGATGTTTCTAAGGCAAAGATGAAACTGCCAAGCAAACGTCTCCATCTCAGGTACTAAATCGGTGGAAAAACTGCCAAAAGGTGTGTAAAATGAGAAAGCAGTGAGCTGGCACAGTCCCCTGTTGGGCACTGCAAGGTCTGTGAGACCGTGTTGATGTTGGTTGCAGCAGGCAGCAAAGAAACACCATCTCCAGCCGGGCAGAAACGATGCGGTGGTTGAGGTCTGCTAATCACGAGTGGCCGCCACCACCTAAACCATGCCAAAGGCATAAGCTGCCTCATTAATTTTACCTCCTGATTCCCAGCTATCTCTCCACTTAATTTCCGCTGTGCTCACCTAGAACAATGCACAACGCTGAAGGGCTGGCTAAAGAGGAGGTCACGCTCCATATGCACGGATGCCTGTGTATGTGTAAGCGCAGGGACAATGGGACTTGTGGCTGGTGTGGGCTAACCAGGTTAGGGAACCCCTACGCTTGTGCCAGGTCAAGGGAGCGCAGACACAGCTACCAAAGGGACACTGATCCCTTGCAGCAAATCTGCAGCAAAGGAGCACGGATTTGGATGCTGTACTACACCAGAGCTGCAAGACACTTTTGTCCTCCCCCTGAATCAGCATCGCTCTCAAGAGATCAATGTTTTCGTTACAATTTCCACCGATCTGGACCAAACCCACAAGCTGTCTCAAGTGATTTCAGTGGCATCCAGCCTGGATGCTGAAAATGTGCAGGCCCCTTTATGAAGGAATGTGGTTCCCCAGGCCTATGAGTAGATTCAGAAAAAGGAAAGAGAATACAAGGGATCCAAGATCTAGGAAGAACAGACCTCCCAGGTTTCTACAGTGGCCACCCTTCAAATACACCAGGAGCCACATGAGGTCCCTGAAAGGTCCACAAAATCCCCTGGGAAATATGCAGTAGTGTCTCAAAACCACTAACCAAAACCAGTGAAAGGACATACACATATTTGGAGATAGGAGAAACTGAGAATGGGATTTGGTGTCTTAATCAGTTGCCCTGGTTTGAGTGAGAATAGAACTAATTCTGTTCAGTGACCTTACTTTTCAGCTCAGTTCTTCTAACTGCACTGTCTGAAGTTAGCAGCACGTTTTCACAGGCAGTGTCTGCTTCTGGCAGTGGTAACACCCCATGTTTAGAGTCAGTACCAAGGATTGGCATGTGCTGGCCACTGCTGGATCTTGTGTACCATGCTGGCTGGTGCAGAAAGGCTGCACCTGCAGGGAGGAGGGGACAGGAGAGGTGACCCTAAACCAACCAACGAGGGATTCAATCCCATATACATCACATTGGATATAAAGCCGAGGGATCAGGAGGACCAAGGGCTCAGCTTGGCTCCTCTGGCTTCTTCCTCTCTTCTTCAGTGGCTGGAAACTGAGGAGGCCTCTGTCCATTCTGCCTTGGATCCTGATCTATGTGTTCCTGAATCCAGCACCAGAATCTAGCTCCTGAACACAATTCCCAGCTGCCACTGGGCCCCGTCTGGGACTTTCCTGGTGGCTGTTTGACAGCATCAGTGGTGACAGTGACGTAATTGCCATCAGGGGCAGGGGGGTGTTGGGTTTGGTATTGGTTTTGTGTATATTTTTATATATATTCCATTCTTCTTATTATTTTCGTTTTCATTACAGCTGTTCTAGTTTCCTTTTCTAATCAAAAAGTCTCTCTCTCTTATTCCCTTACTCTTCCCCTCTAGGGAGGGAGGGGGGTTAACAGAGAGCATCTGTTACAGGTCTAGTGGGCTGCCCTGACCCTACACCGTGACACCAGTCTAGCACAGAAACATCTGATGATAGCTGAGCTGATCAGTGGTGGGAATCTCGTCAACTCTGTTTTGGCCACAGGGCAAACTTGAAGAAATTCTCCATGTCAGATACTGGCTTTGCCATTTTTGTTTTCTACTACGGACATCTTTGTGCCAGAAATCATCATATCTAAAGGGTCACTCTGGTCTTGTGCTCTCTGGCCTTTGGGGGGGAGAAATTAAGAGAGAGATTTTGACTTGGTCTGAGTGGGCACAGCACTGCTGGCAAAAAACATGAGAGTAGCTGGTCATGTCACATGTTTCTGTGATGGTCTCATGACAACTCTGCTGCTGCTCTCACAGAAATCCCCACCACCTACCACCCAGAGGAGAAAGCTCCTGAGGTTTTTGGCCAGGAATGCCCTTGAAGCACATGAAGGTTTAAATGAGGACATGCACTCCACCAGTTCACTTCCTAACTAGGACTTGGGCATTAATACTAGACAGGGTGCTACAAAAGACTAAAATGCACAGAGGTTTCACATGCATGACTCTCAGTTCCATAACTGGCCTAAGGACAGAATGCAATGCAGCGTTGTGTGTGAGTAAAACTCATTGTTCTCAGCAGGCTTTAAGAACCAGTACAGATTATTTGCTGTTCCCATACCAATCCAGATTTATTTTGGATCAGCAGTGACTTCAACACGATTAGTAGGCAGCAGAAAACACACAGAGCCACAGTATCGTGAACCGCTTCCTAGCCAGAATGTAAAATACAAATTTTTTTTTAACTCTTTAAACGCCTGAAACAAATTTAATGAAAAATTTTATCTCTCACAGCAATGGATTGTGGTATGTAATAGAATTAGGGACTGCAAACTTCTAATCTGAGGTGGATTTGTGCAAAAAATTTTAAGGATCTTGTAATAAAGTGCTTCCAAAATTAAGAATGCATTTTTCTGAATGCATTTAGAAATTGTTTTATATTTTAAGATCATTCCCTTAGTGAAGAAAAATTCCTAAAGGTCTTCTTGCATTTTATGCGATAGGTATTAATGCCTGCTTCTTACTCTGGCTTCTCAAATCGATTTCCTTGAATGAAAGGCCTCAAACCAACCCTGAAAAGGTAAACCACTACAAAAAATGCAGAAGCCAGTCGGGTGTAGGAAAATACATTAAAATTCACAAGTCAAATTACAATTCTCCCAACCAGATATCTGGTTCTAACATAGCCCTCCTTTTTTTTTTCCCCTTTAAATAAAATCATTCCAAAAGTAGATTTTATGAATGAGTTACTCTGCAAAGGAAGACAACAGCATGTGGTACAACTGGACAAAACTGCTTCACTGTCAAAGAATACAGTGTTTAATTCCTCGGCATTTCCTATAAGATCACCTTCAGCTCTTCAGCAATTAAACTGTATATGCTACAAAGCAGCAATCAAGAAGAGTCTGCCACCAGCATGTTAGAGAAAAGTTGTAAGTTCAAAAGAGAAATAGGTAATAAAGCAGGTATTTAGCAGGCTGGAAGAGAATCAAAGTTCTGGAGGTATCTATCACCAAGCAGATAAGGGTCTGTTTTGCAGAAGAATCGAAATTGATTTTTTAGAGAACTATATGAAGTATTTCTGCACGTGTATTTGCAAATGCCACACACACAAACATATCTATATATAAATATACACACATATGCAACATGAAACCCCAAACTTGAACTAAATTAAATTGTCCTTCCAGCTTTGTAATGCAAATGAGACTAACAGGCTTGTGCTGTTTGTGGTTCAAGATGATTTGCGTTTCCATAGAGATGCTGACTGAACTAAAGTTTTACAATTTTTTTATATATATAAGCCTACTCGTATCTATAGAAGTCTAAATATGGATCTGCTGTACCTCAGCATTTCCTTAGCGATTCCACTGGAACCACAACAATTTAATGCCAGTTAAGGCTATGTGCAAATTTTATGTCTTTCACTACTTTCCAATCTAAGCTCTATATCAAGTATCTGCAGAGTGGAGAGTTTAAAACTTCTCTCCCCACTTTTAGCTTCTTGGTAAGGAAGGGGGAGAAAAGAGAAAAAACCAGTTTCTTAGCTGCTAGTAGGTAATATTTCAAGGACTTTTGTAACTTACTGTCCTCTCTAACCTGCCTGGAAAAACATTTTTGCCTTCAAAATTTCCCACTGTCAGGAAATTTAGAATTCAGGGAAAACAGCCTGTGTGCTTCTAGTGAAGGAAATGCCAAAGGAGAGACTTTCTGTTATGTGTCAGAAGCTTCTTCCCTTTCCCTACGAGCATCCACAAGCTGAAGAGCAGGAATGGGCTGAGATGAGCCACAGTGGGCCTGGGCAGCAATGGCTTCACTGCATCCTGACCCGGGCTTGGCTGTCCTTACCCTTTGGTGAAGCCAAAGCTCATCATATACTACAAGGATTCCATAAAGCTGAAGTGTCTTTGTCCTCCCAGAGACACAATACAGATGGCCACCAGCAGAAGTGACAAAATCTGGACTGGGTCAAAATTTGGGTAGAGAAACCAGACAAACCAGTTTAACTTTCCACTTCAACCTGGCTTTGCCCTGTAAGGTCTGAGCACTGGTTGAAGTGGATGGAGGTCACCTGGTGTACCACCACGTCAGAGCAAAATCAGAGCTGAGCTCTGTGGGGACTCATTTCCATGTGGTTTCAGCAATAAGTGCTTTTTGAACAGCAACACGCTAGAGGTCAACCTCTGCAATCGCTCTGAACCACAACCAAACCCAGCCTCTTGTGTACCTCTTCTCTGCCTAAGAAGAGACAGGATTTGTCCACAGGACATGGAGCAGAAGCTCACAGCCAACCTCTCGTTGGGTCCTGGGAGTGCCCTGAAGGGCAGTGATGCTGTACGGAGGTACAGCCAGTAAGCTCCTTGGGTAAGGCATGTCCGAGGGATGGAACCTCTCTCCTGCTTGCAGGGTGACACTACACCTCCTCACGTGACACCATCTTGCCCTTCGAGGCTGACAGTGCTACTAAGCTCCCACAAAAGCTTCTTTTCAAAGCAGACGCGAGTTCCCTGTTTCCAGTTTTTAAGAAGCCACAGGGAGGGAAACCTGCCTCAAGCCCCCACAGGCAGCATCTGACCCCCACACTGCCTTTCAGGGAGGTTCCCAGGGCACGTTCAGCTGCTTGGCTCCACACTCCCCTGGGGAGGCCGGCAGGTGCCTGTGTCTCTTACCTTTTGCTGCAGCGAGGGTGGCTGCGGAGCCAGCACCGGGTCGGTGATGTAGGTCTTCTTTGTGCTGGGTGGCTGGTAGAGTCCAGAAGGAGCCTGGCCCACGGTGTTACTGGCGGGATACGCTGGCTCGGCCTTCCAGGAGCTCTGTGGCACGTAGGGTGCTTCGGAGCCATTTCTCCCCCCGTACCCACCGTAGTAGGGGTCCTGGTAGCGGCCCTGTGGAGGTGCATAGCCGTAGGCGGGCTCCGCGGACCGGGCGGGCGGCGGGGCGTAGCCATAGTCGGGCCCGTGTGGCTGCGGAGGGCCGTACTGCGGGGTGCCAGGCGGGCGGGACGGCGGCTGAGCATAGGGCTGGCTGGGCCCGAGGCTGCCATAGTGCCCAGGCTGCGGGCCAGGTGGCTGGTAGTGTGGGCTGGGCTGCGCCGTCCTCACCTGGACGTTGAAGGCCGGGCGGCTGGGGGTGGAGGCCGTGGCGTAGGAGGCCGGCACCGGCTGCGGCTTCAAGGTGCCTACAGGAGTGACTGGGATTGGCACCGGCTGCCCCGGGCCCTTGGTGGTGGACTTCTTGGTGGCAGTGAGGGGAGGCTGGTTCGGGATGATCATCCGCTTGTGGCCAGTGACAGGGGTGGACACGGATGGGGTGGTGGTGGCAGAGCTGCTCGAGGTCCCGGAGCCCTGGGGAGCAAGGAGAGAGAGCCGCAGTGTCAGCTTGAGCCGCAAGGGGTTAAGTGGAAATGGGGTTTTACTGGAACATCTGCACAGAAAACCAAACTGCTTAGGAAAGCAGGAATGTCCCTGAGATCACACGTTATAAAATGGTAACAGCAACCTTTCCCCGCTCTGACAGAACAGGGACAGCGCCGCGGCAGCCGAGCAGAACTGCCGCGCACAGTGTTTCGTCTCTCCTTGGGGTTTTCTCCTCTGCCTCAAAACAAACAAACTAAAAAGCAATAAACGCAAGCAAAAGGGAGACTCACTGGAGAATAATTAGGGGGAAACCCACGTGTTCCTGTGAAAATGAGAGCGGTTTGAAAAAGAGAGAAAACGGGATTAGTGTCTACGGAGGAGGTGAAACGGGATGGCCTGAAAGCAGCTCCCAAGCCTTAAGAATTAACTTGGATCAAAGCAAAATACAGAGATGTCCCTGCCCCTGGCTCTGCTCCTAAGCACTGCTGGTTGAAAGCCTGGCGTGACCCCAGTGAAGGCAAATGTTACACACGGCTCATTAAAGGGCAGGAAGTGGGCCAGGATTCCCAAGAGGGGAATCAGAAGTCAGCTCCCACCATGGCAGCCATGTAACCCTGCACCGGTGCCCCAGGCACTGCAGCGCTCGGACAGCCAGGGAAGATGATCACAGCAAGTGCCGCTGCTTCCTGCGAGTTGGCCACCAAATGAAGATTTAGTGCAGTGACACTGTCCTAATAGGCATCGTACATCCTTCTAACGTACTTGCTTGTCTGACTTACGTCTTATTTAAATACCATGTCCAAAAATGCCAGCGTGAAAGGACATCTTTATCAAAGAACTAACACTGTGAAATAGTTTCTGAAGAACACTGCAGATCATCCTTAAGTCTTTTCAAGAAATCAAAGAAGAGTAAACTTAAATATCTGGAGTTTAGGATTAGGTAAAATTTCTTGCCTCTCTGTACTTTCTTTTATTCTGAAAGTACTTGAATTTCATGCCTTCCTATACAGAGATGCATTAAAGTGAAGACATTCAGTTTGACACTATGCTTTTACTGTTGCACTTAACACCACAGTTGAGGCTATATCTCATCCAAACTTCCTGCATCGGGCTTCATCTCACCCATGATTCGCTTGATAACCTACAAGTTCACAGCGGTCCAAAGTCAGACCAGCTCAGCCCTCACCAATGTTTGTGCTCATGATAAGGCATGTGCCACCCTTCCCTAAATGACTGATCTTTTATTTGCCCCCAGGTGTTCCTGCTTCATGCAAGCTCTCTGACCTCTACTTACTGCCCCATCACCCTCTCGGTGAGACCGTTGGACAGGGCAGAGAGTGATGGGGGCTCACCAGGACATCCCATGCACTAGCTCTACCCTGGCCAGAGAAATACTCTGCCTGGTCAGCAGGTGGCGGCAATAAATTGCTGCCAAACCAAACCACGCCAGTGTCTGGAGAGGAACTTCAACCACCCATTTTTCTGGACCTCCAAGGGTACCAAACTCATCTTCCATAGAAGGTGGGAGAAAGGCAGATGCATTCCACCAAGAATTTGGCAACCACCACATATGAAGAAAAGGGAGATAAGAGTGAGACACTCAAGTTCTAGTCCACAGCCCACAAGCAAGGCTTGTGCAATAAGGATGCTCTACTACCCAACTGGTAGTTCTTCCCTGGTGACACACAAGTACGTTTTTGCTGATACACTGGTGAAGCCCTTACTCCTGCAATCACACCTTCAGGGCAAACCTTCCATGAGAGTAAACTTCCCATGAGAAATCACTATAAATGAGAAAAAAACCAGACAACTGAGTGCATAAATCCATTTTGAGAGATGTAAAAGGGAGTAATAAGGTAACAAACTTCTGCTGGAGAAAAAGCATCTCAGTGTATTCAAACCCACAGATTCATGACAAGGCAATACATAGACAGACTGTCATGGTGTAGGGTCAGGGCAGCCCCTTAGACCTATAACAGACACTCTCTGTTAATCCCCCTCCCTCCCCAAAGGGGAAGAGAAAAGGAATGAGGGAGAGACACTTAGCGATTAGAAAAGGAAACTAGAACAGCTTTAATGAAAATGAAATTAATAATTATAAAAATGGAATATATACA
>WTSP01024545.1:3570-57461 GCA_025331215.1 Actenoides lindsayi | reverse complement strand
CAACCAGCTTAAACACCCTTCTGGGATGGACAGGGAGGAGATGGACAACCAGCTTAAACACCCTTCTGGGATGGACAGGGAGGAGATGGACAACCAGCTTAAACACCCTTCTGGGATGGACAGGGAGGAGATGGACAACCAGCTTAAACACCCTTCTGGGATGGACACCTATTGAGCTTGGGGGGGTTCTCCCATGTGCGAGAGTTGAGTCTTGCCCCGTTCTGCTGACGAGTCTCACCTTAAACTGCGGGGACCAAGTGTATTGAAACAGTTTGGCAGTAAACTTTGCTTTAGAAATGAGAAGATAGATACGTATCTATTTATGGTGGTGGTGCCCTCCAGAGGTATTATTAATGATCTTAGAACCCCCTTTTGTCTTCCAAAATGCTGCTGGTAAGATATAAAATGAAGATGTGAGCACCTTAAGCGTGCTCACTCTTAAGCAGCTACTCAGGTTGGTGCTGGGCTTTGGATGCGGGAGGAGCTTCTACAGAATCCTCGTTCTTGACCAAACGGTATTGTATGTTCATGTAGCTACTACAGCACTTCTACAAAAAGATAGCTGTGCCTACAGCCACGGTTTTCAAAGGTGATGATGAGGTGTTAATGGCGAATGAAATGATTTTACAGGATGCTGAACTTTGCCAGCGTGTAAATCTTGCTTGCCGCCTTGCAGCCCAGTTAGCTGTCTCTGGTGCCCTCTTGTGTTGCTTTCGCAGGCAGGAACCCGGTGCAGAGCTTCTGAAGGCCAGCTGCTCGCTTGGCTTCGCTTGGGTTATTTTCCTTATCAGTCTCCAGCCCTTTCTTTCCCGGGAATGTTAAAATTGCACCAGAAGAGTAATCTGAATTGCCTCAGGTCGTTTGTTTCTATCGTGGAGCAGGCTCGGGGGTGATGTTCAGGGCCCTCTCTTCTGGGGAAGCTTCTCAGGAGGCCGTGAGATCTGCGATGATGTCCGCGTGCTGCGGAGCCTTGGGGGGTGTTTGCTCTGAAGCCCTTGTGAGGGGCAGTCAGGTCTCCACGCTGCGTTGTCACGCCTTGTCCTGCTTTCGTCACTCCCCTCGCTTACCTTGCTGCCGAAGGAGATCCAAAGAGTTAGTCGCGGAGGCTTGCAGGGTATGGGCAAGGTTTCCCTTGTGCTTGCTTGGCATGGTAGCGGGCAGAGTTTCTGTGGTTTAGCGTCGGTTCCAGAGCGTTCTCGCTTGGGCACTCTCTGTGGTGTGTGTACCGGAGTGCCGGCAGCCCCTGCCGAGGACAGCTTTGGTGCCTGGTGCTTGCGCGCGAGAGAGCAGCAGGCACTTTAATTACAGAATTATCTGCTTTTATTGCTTGATTCTTGGATCTGTTTTCATAAACAGTGTGAGAACATGACACTTCTGCTTTAATAGCTTATTTTTTTCCTGGTTAAAATTGAGACGGTGTTTGTTTGTATTTAATCAGTGAGTTTACCTTTCTTAACAACAGATCAGAAGTCCTACATCAATATTTACAAACTGTAAAGCATGAATCAGAACTTGTACGAAGGAATTGCTTTCATCTCTCATGTCAGTGTGCACTTACATAACTCGGATGCACTGGATAGTCTTACCGAGTTACTTTTTCAGATGCAGTGTAGTCTGCTGCTGTACTAGCTGCATTTCATATTGGTGAGAGGTACTGGGATAATAGTTCTGGAAGCAATCTGGCTTAACCCACAGAATTAATGTATTCTGGGGCACGCACAGGCACGGAACATGTTTTCCATTGTTCTTTCTCAGGACATCATTCCCGATCTAGGGAAAACGCCGTTGATCGGAATCGCCGCGCGCTTCCCTTCGTGGGACGGCTGTTCTGTTAGCGCTGGGCTGGGCCCTTCTCATCCGTAGCCTTCTGCTTGCTAGAAGGTAACCGGTCCCTTTGCCAAGAGACAAGGGGAGGAGAAAGGCTTTTGACACTTGGACTGGAAAATGAAATACTATTCTGGGGAACAAATCCAGATATTTGATTTGACAGGAAAAAAAATAAAATATATATATAAAAAAGATATATATATATATGTATATAGTTTTTTGATGAAGCAGAAGATAGAAACAGGTCACTTTGGACTCCATTTCATGCTTGTTCATATTGTTAGCCACCCCTTTTTATTTTAGAAGGCAGCGAAAAGGCCTTTAAGCGTCAGGAAAATGTTTGTTTCATTTCATATTTGTTTTACTAAGCTTAGGACCGTAAGCATTGCAAGTTGGTATTCACCTTAGCCAAGCAGCTCTGTAAATGGATGTTACTGTGCCGTAGGGCAGAGGTTGCCCTGGGTTTTGCAGTGCTGGGTGGCAGGGCTGGGCTGAGGTCTGCCAGCTGTGCCTCGTGCTCCGCGCGGAGAGGAGCGCTTGGGAAGAACCGTCCTGGCACTTGGAAAACGCGATGCGAGAACCCGCTCTTGGACTTCGTTGGGGCAGGGCAGCCTTTCCTTGCTGGGTTTGTGGGGCAGGGTGCTCAACACGGTGCCGTAGAATGCAACTGCAAAACCCAGAAGGAACGCAAATGAAGGACTTGAATATATTTACAAATAATAATCCGGAAAATAATGATTCTTTTGACCTCTGAAACTTCAATCACGGGTTTAGGTCTGTGTGCAGTACGTCACGCTGTTAGCCAGCCTCTCGAAATCAAAATGAGACCTCTTTGTGTGTCTTTTGGCTGAAATGTAATGGTTTTCAGGATCTGGTGTGTTGCTGTTGCTATGAACTGTATCTGCTGAGAGCAGCCGTGGGAGAACCCAGGACTAGGGCAGGGTAGCTGGCTGCTGTCTGTGTGTTCGTCCCAGAGAGACAAAGTGTCTGCTGTGTCACGGAGCAACAGGAAAGGAAAGGAACACCTTCGGTGAGAAAGAGTTAGTGCCAGACTAGTAGGATTTTGAGGCTTGGTTTTATTTTTTAATATCCATTTCCTTTACACCCTGCCCTTGCAAGTCTCTCTGCAGTTAAAAATGTAAAATATATGAAGCGATGCAAAGGTTTAGGAAAAAGGGGAGATCTGTTGTGGCTGAAATCTTGGTTTAATGTTACGTGGAGCAACAAGCTACTATTTGCAATGGGCAAATTTTTAAAAACTGTTATACAATAGTCTTTCAAGCTGCCCAGCTAGAATACTTTGCTAGTCAGGGACAGAGTGCAATGAACTCCAGTGAAGTTTTGACACAGCAGAGGAAATGCAATGCGTATATGGTTACAAAACTGCTGAAAGTGCCATCTGTATTTCAAATGCAAGAATCTGACAAGTCACTCTAGACTTCACAGTGATGGGGATGATTTTTTTTATATAATCAGCAATGAGTGTTTTGGTTGTTTTGTTCTGTTTTCCCCTTGTGTAATAGATTTTACTCGTACAGAAAATGTGTGTAGTCCATCACATATCGCTGGGATATTCAAAACTGGATGCTGATGTGAAGTGGGTGTGTGGGCGACATTTCTCTTCTATCCACCCTGCCACACATCTGTGAGAAAGAATAAAGTTTCTATTTGTCTTCTATATGGAACATTTTTTGGTTTGTAACTTTTTTTTGAGTTTTAAACCTTGAAGCCTAGCAGTAGATCTAGGTCATGTGAAGATACAGACCTAAAGAATGAGCATCTAAATCATTGCTGCTTAGGTTCGGTTTGGTCTTGTTAATGATCTGCTGTCTTCTGGCAAACGTTTCTCCGTAGGATGAAGATGAGCTGGACTCTCACACCATGGTGAAGACCAGTTCCGAGAGTGCTGGTACCATGAGGGCCACAAGCACGATGAGTGAAGGTGCTCAGACAATGATTGAACACAACAGTACTATGTTAGAATCAGACTTGGGGACCATGGTAATAAATAGTGATGACGATGAAGAGGAAGATGGGACCATGAAAAGTATGTTCATTTACTTTCCTTTTAATAAGTTAATGTTTTCTCATACTGCGTGAAAATGTTGAATCATCAGTGTCTTCTAAGTGTCAACTTCTGTGGTTAAAACAGGGGGAGAGGGCTATTTTTGTCTCTGTGCTCTCCATAGTTTGTGGGGGGGGAAAAAAGGTGACTATAGTGGGAGATTCAAAGCAGAAGCCTGGTTTTGGTGCTTTGCTGAGTCTCTGTGGAGGACTCTAAAATTAGGCTTCTGTAAATTCTCCCTTCTCCTGCTTGCCTCTTACTTCTTACCTCCTGTCCCACACACATTTGGAGTGGTTCCTTGGAGCTAAACTGAAGTGATGTATGTGAGAAGCTGCTGCTTCAATGTTAGTGGTCCTGGGAGCTTGTCGTGACTCTTCATGGCTTCAGCAATCGGTACACATCTTGCTGAGAAATTGTTTTGTAACTTATGATCAGTTAACAGATTTTTTGTATGTTTGTTTGCTTGTTTTTCCTAAGCTTAGTTATTTATATCTGTCATCCAGTTTCTTATTTTACTTGTGGAAATGTATTTCATATTTCTCTCTGTAGAATGTGTTACACTGCAAGCAACTACGTGTTTCACGAGTCAGTGCTATATCAAATATTGTCTCTGAGGTGCTTTAGTAGTTCTACATGTGTTTTACTCACTATTCTGTTCAGTAATGAATGTGCTTTGAAATCCCACGAATGAGAACTGATTTCCATTGTTTAGAGTTAAGTTGTTTTGTTGGGTTGGGTTTTTTTTTTACATTAAGTGTCATGAAAAGGGTTATAGAATGGGAGTTCAGGCTGATCTTGATCCGCTTGGTGAAGCTTTTCCAGCTGTGCAGATAACAAAAATCCCCCAGGACTTCCACACCATGGAGATGAGATGCTTTGCTGCCATCTGTAGAGTGTGATCCTACAACTTACTGAGAATCCTCATTGGCTGTGAATAGAATTAAGAGCTGTCTTGATACAGTTTGCGTGGGGTTTTTTCGCAAGTTCTTTTTCTAAATCATTTTTAAGTCTCCCCGATGATGAAACTGATGGCACTGCTGCTTTCCTACGAGTCTCTGGACCAGGCCTTGAAGTTAGGGACATCAGCACCCAAAGGGATGCTTTGCACCTTGTGTTATTCAGTCTCTGTAACAACAAATAGACAACGCATGAAGTAACTTCTAATATTATTTGTCTGTATAACTCTGAAATGTCTTCAACGTTTCTCCACGTTGTGTCTTGCTACACAGATATCATTCTTAGGCTATGAGCTTTTATGCCAAAGATCCTCAAGGGACAAATGGAGGCTTGCACCATGTTCAGATGACTGTATTTGTTTCTGTAAAGTCCAAGAAAATTAATAAATGGAGTATATTTTGTAGTGCAGTAAATCTTTAATCTTTAGAGTAGTTTTCACTTTTTTTTTCCCCCTATTTTCTTTCAACTAAGGAAATGCTACTTCACCGCAAGTTCAAAGGCCTTCTTTCATGGACTACTTTGATAAACAAGATTCCAAGAATAAAAGCCCGGAAAAATGTAATCAGAACATGCACGAACCGTACCACATATCCAAAAACGTTTTCCCTGATAACTGGAAAGTCCCTCAAGATGGAGACTTTGATTTCGTAAGTGCATTTTCTTTTTTTCCTTACTTTCTTGCATGCTGTTTAGTTTATATGTGCCAAAAATAGCTAATCCTTTTCTCTAATACATTAATACGAGTACAATAAATAAACTGTCAAGAATACCATCCAGTTATCTAATCTTAATGCCTCGTCCTGGTTGTTGAACTAAGAACATTTGCTTAACTCGGGGCCTTTTTAATGAGGAGTGGTATGTGACATTATGAATATACTTCTTTGTAACTACCTTTTTTTTTTTTTTTTCAGTGATTTTGGTTCTTTGTCTTATAACAACTTTAAAATCTGACACAGTTCTGTTTAAAAAAAAAATGAATTAATGGCTTTAGGCGTGGAATATTGTCATGTTTGCTAAGGATCTCAGTAAAATGAGAGCTATTTTACATGGGATTGGAGCTGTTTGATCAATCTCCTTGGAGATGGGGAAGATCTCCTGCTGTTTTGCACAAGCCAGCTTGTTGGTACTATTCCAATAGCACACATCACTCTACATAGAATTGTCCCGTCTTCTCCCCCCTCCAAAATATGTGTAGTTTGTTTGGTTTTGCCTCTGTTGCAAATTATAATAGGGGCAAAAAGAAAATGTTCCTAAGTTACAGGTTGCACTTAAGGTGAAATAATTTATTACTGTTTAGAGACTTGTAGATAATTATACCTGGCTTTCACCTTTGTTAATTTTTTTAAGATATTAGAAAGAATTTAGTTTATCTGTTGCAGATTAAACAAGTTCTTAACTGCAGTGCAGTAGCTAAATATCATCACATAGCACCTTTTTGAAAGTACACTTGAGATTTGGAGAAAAATGTTGTGTTTAATTTTAGGTGACAGCTGTAGGTGTGGGATTTTTTCCCCAGTTTTCACTTAACTGCATTTCTACATAAAGCTCACTCTTGTAGATACTGGAGTAAAGCCAGTAAATAGCACAGTACAAACTGTGGCTGCTGGAGAGTTTTGATTAAGATGGATTTTTGTTTGGGTGGGGTGTTATTTTTTTGTGTGTGTTTGTTTTGTTTTATTTATAGACTTGGGGTTTTTTTTGACTAAAAAATGCAGCCATCATCATCCTGGTAATTGTCTAACAAAATAATTATTTGCACTATTCATTGGAAAATATCTGGCAGTTATTTAAGTGGGGTTATTACAGTGGCAATAACATTGCCAACACTTTAAAATTCATCCTGTCTTTTCTATTACTTGTTAAGAAATGCAAGCAAAAATAATTCTTCTTGTAAATGCTAATATCATGATCTGCAAGTGCTTATTCATGAATAATTCAGACACGGATAATCCTGTGGAACTTGTCGACAATGCCTGTACGTACAAAGTTGCCTTCTTGAAATAGGGATTCGTCCTGAAACGGAACCTGAGGAGTTCTGATCTTCAGAAACTTAACTGCTCTCTCTGTTGTAAGCAAACCTTGCTAGTGCCTTTGGGCTGGCAAGTCAAAGCCTTCAGAATCCCAGAATAGTTTGGGTTGGAAGGGACCTGTAAAGGTCATCTAGTCCAGCTCCCCTGCCATGGGCAGGGACGTCTTTTGCTAGTTGGCCAAAGCCCTGTCCAGTCTGACCTTGAGCACTTTCAGTGATGGGGGATCCACGGTTCGTGCGGGCCACCTTCCTTGGCTTCCTGAAAAGGCAGTGTTGTAAGGCTGGTTGCTGCAGAATGCTTCTGACTGAAGACCAAATAGGCTTTAAAAACAAACAAACAAGCTGAATAGCTATTTGCATGGACAGTGTGTGTAGCTGAGGGATAACGGTGGAATTTTAGGCGTGATGAAAGCCAAACACTTCCCTAGATAAGCCAGCCTGAAAAAGACTTCAATAATGGATGTGCTGCTTCAGAGTAGTTGATTCAAGAACACATTTCTCTGAAGCATCTGGTACCAGCTGATGTCACATGGGATATTGTTTTTAACAGCCTGCTGGTTTGAACCATAGGCTATCATTACTTATTTATGTATTCTGGAAGCACTTCTATTTATATGTTAGACAGTGAGTGGCAGTATTGATAAGTGACCTGCGAGAGACTTTCTGAAAGGCTAAATCAGTGGGCAGCATGCATAATATATTGTCTGCTCTTTGTGAGGGCAGCGTGAGTATCTTCAGTTGCTGACGTGAAGTCGGTAAATGATTCGTGAAAGGGATAAATCATAAAAACCTTTTTTCTAAATAAGTCTATTCTTTTTTGTTTGCAATTAGCCTTAATTTGACCTAGAAAAGGATCCCGATGGTAAATGCTGACAGACGTAATTTTATTTAAAGAAGAGGCTGATTCACTGGAAGTAAAATATAAATGATTGAAATCTAATGTAATGCTAGTATATTCTAATAGTACTCCCAGTGTAGAAGAGGAGGGGTTCTCTGTAAGTTGGAGGTCCCCAAACTCCTTTGTTGAAGGATGCCATTGTTCTTGCTTGCCCACAGCCCCTGGTAAGCCGTAGGTGACGTGCCAGTGCTGCAGCCAACAAGCCTTTTCCTTCTGAGCCAGGGGAAAATGACAGTGCTGTGCTAGGAAGAGAGATTCTAGTGCCTTCAGTAGGAAGACTTACTGCAAGTTTATTAGTGTGCGTCCATTGCAGCATGAACTAGAAAAGGCAGAAATCCTGTTAAGGTGGGAGGGAGAAGACAAAAGGAAGACGGACCAATCCTTGTAAATCCCGGCAAGGAGTCGGTTTGCCTATTTCTGTGTCTTGAGGCGAGACCTTTAGAATTGGAGCTAATTCTTATGGCCAAATGGTGTAGCTGCATCAGGTCACAGAGAGAGTTTATCCCATTCCCAGTGTATTTCGCTGTTTGATAAAACAGTGCCTAGTTACTTTATTTGTTTAAAGGTACAAATACATGGAATGCAGTATAGCAGTTAGTCTCACACAATTGCTGCAGGTTTTAAATGATGTAAATAAACGATACTGGAAACTTTTCCCTGAAGATGGCTAAATGGATGTAGAAAATAATGCAGAATGAATTTAGCGCTGTGTCTGGTTTGAAAGTTTTTGTGTGGGCATAGTTTTCTGCCCTGACGTAAATGTTTAAAAAACTCCTTGCCAATGAAAACAGGAGACTCTTCCAAGGAAAGAGCTTTTTTTAAAGAAGTAATTGTAGCAACGTTTTTTCTTCCGTCAGTACGTATTTATGCTTTGTGTTCACCATTGAAGTACATCTGTTTTGCAATCGCCCAGCAGATCTTGTTTCTCGTTCATGAATGCCATGTGGGAATTTGAGATCCCCCTCTGATTGTTGGTCCTGCGCCTCCTCCATCGGTCTGTGCTCGTTGGTGATGTAGCGGTCCAGGAGCGGATGGGAAGCCTTGTCACTGCACACCTTCGGCTTTTACGTTGTATTGGATCGCATATATTGCAAGTAGCTTTGAACTAGACTTAATTCTGGTACTGTAGTCACCTGGAGTATTACTGTTACTCCCAGTTAACCCTGCTGTGCATGCTTCAGCACTAAGGTGCTGGTTTCCGTGCGCAAGAGGGGTTTTTGTACTGCATTTCTAAACGCTTCTTTTGAAAAAGATACAGACCAAACTACCGCAAAGATTTTTGACCATCATCTTTTCTGTGGTTAGGAATTGATATAGGATTTCTTTTCCCATCTTTCTTTTCTGTTACTTTGTTGTCTGGTTTCATTGTGGCGTGATAAATTCTGAAACCCAAAAGGTACGGGTCTCTCTTTATTAGTGAATCTCGGGGAAATGTATTTCCAGGGCAGTACTTGTAGAAGTTGTTTTGGTTTGTTTCCTCTCCATTCTTTGAAATGGAAGTGTTGAAGCTCTGACTGGATATAAATCGTAGGGAAAAAACCCAAACCAACAAACCCTAGTGTTTATTCAAGCTTCAGCTTTTACGTGGAACTTCTCCTATGTCTTTCACACTCAGGAGTCATGGTGGATTTTCATTTTCAGTTAATACTTTTACACATTTTCATTATTCTCGAGGAGCATGCGGCAAATGGCAAAATTAATATTTTTAACCCCAATTCTGTCCCATTTACTTGAGGTTAAGCGGTGTTTTAATCACAGCACACTTTGATGCCAGTAAATATAACCAACAAGATGATACTGCTTGTTGTGAGGAAAAGCAGCATAATGTCTCTGGCCGAGTGAAGCTGCAGTAAAGCTCCGCTGTGTGCGGGTATCGTATTCACAGCGATGTTAACGATGTGTCCTACAAGCGGCTTTCGTAACGAGGCTGAGCTATTTAACGGGCCAGATTAATTTACCAGATTAATGTGCTTTGTTTGCACGTTGTTAAATAACCAGCTGCTTACATCTTTAGTCCATCATGACGTTTTCCATCTCATTAAGGTATAAAATTGCTCCGTAAATCCTTCCACCTGTTAGTAATGCGTGTGGGTGTGGGACACAATGTTAACAAATGAGCTAATTGATCTGATTGATGATAACCTGTCAACTGCCACTACTCGAAGGAGTCGCTGCTTCATTCGCACTGCTTGGATATACGATTTCATTTTCAATGAGTTGTTTACTTGTTCTTATGAGAAGATAAGATGTAAAAAAGGCAAATCTGTACATTACAGCGATGCTAGGGTAATGATTTGCCTCTTTAGCAGAATTATTTCCAAACAGGAATGTTACCCAGATTGTTAAATATTAAACAGTGAACATGTAGATCATGTTTTGCAGTAACTGCAGTATCATGTTTAAGTAGATGCATTTTGGGTGACTTAAAGATTCTGGAATAGCAACAGAAATTTGAAAAGCCATCTGTTACCCTAGGCAGAATATCTCCCTGGGTTTCAACCAGAACAAATACACTAGAATATAATCATTGTGAAATAATAGTATTGCAGATACTGAACGCTTCGGTTATAAACGTATAATGTCACAACTCGTTTGGTAGAAAAGTATATGCCATAAAATGACTGAAGACCGTATAGAATTTAATTAATAATTCAGTAATAAAGCTAGGCTGAGTTGGCTTCATTGGAAATTCTTTGTCCAGACCTTGGCTGGGTTTACTCTGGTTTTCTTTAAGCAGCAGATGAGTTTGTTTGGTACAGTCTTCTTTCTAATTAATGGAAATGAAAATATTTTCAACCGCTTGAGATTCTCCTCGAAGTAATTTGAAAATTTAAAATTAAGTATTAACATATATTCATTTGTCTTTGTTTTTAATTAGTAGCTTGAATATCATGAAGTAATTCCATATGCTGACAGGAAGAATTTTTTCCTAATTAAGCCGACACAAAACTTGGGTTTCTGGGCTTGCATGGGCTGTATGTGTATGAGATGAAGAGGAGATCATTTGCGACGTCATTAGCTAATGGAAGCGTTACTGGTGTTGGCAGTCTGCGTGCAGAGCTTCAGTCGGTTCAGTTCAGGGATGACTGAGAGAGGGGAGACTGAAAGAGTAACATAATGAACATGATACGCTTTCTCTAGCTCATTCTGTGAGGACAGGCTGAACCTCGAGTCTTCTGCACCTCTCACAATAGGCAGCCGGTACAGAAGCTTCTAGTGCCTTGAGTGGTATTTCAGAAAATGGAAGGTGTGGGGGGATTCAGTGGGAGAGAGGCTTGTATTGGGAGTCACCGCGGATGGTTTGCAGGCCGTGGTTGGGGTTTGTTGGCTTACCATGCAGCTCTGTAGGCAGGCACGAGGAGCTTGGGCCAGCCTGACGTGCAGGTTAAAAACACAGCACTGCTTGGTGTGGTGGGTTTTTTTCTTACGAGGCAAAGAGAACAGACCAACCTGTGACACATTTGCTTCTTTTTTAATAAACTCTTCAAGTCAAATACTGACTGATTTAATTAAGTCCCGTTCGTATATTCTGACCACAAATTATTTGCCTTGCGGAAAGCAGAGGAATACATTACCTGGGCAGCGTTCCTCCAGCTGGTATTGAACGCAGGATCCCTTTCTCTGTCCATGTGTCCCTTCACCGATTGGTACAGAAGTAACAAGGCTACGAATTTGGTCTCCTATGTAATTAGTTTGTTTAGGCTGCAAACAGAATCAGTCTTCCATTGGTCTGAAGTTGTAGGATTATTTTAAAGCTGTTCCTCTGATGGCCGAGCCAGTCACGCCAAAATGTTCGTGCTGTGCTTCTGCAGGTTTGGAAGGTGCATCGTGCCAGCTGACAGAAATTATGTGTCATTTATGTGAGCTGTGTATGCCAAAAGAGCGCAGAAAACACCCTTCTCGGCCAAAAAACTTCTTACGTGTGAAAACCAGAAAGGTTTTTGCTTGTCATTGACACGTCACCTGAAGATAAGGCAAGAAGGCAGGCTTGAACTGCAGCGGTTGGTTTGCAGTCAGAGGGTAAGAAGAATGTCTAGCAGGATAACAACATAGGACAGCAGGTTGTCTCAGAGGGCTGCAGAAGTTTTGCAGTTATTCCCAGTGTTGAAGACCTGTCTAGATAAACACATCAGGAGGAGTTTTGTCGGAGTTGATCCTGCTTGGAGCAGAGGGTTGGTTGTAGGGGACCTCCTCCTGTCAATGTTTCTGATGCCCTTATTTCCTGTGGCTTTTTGAGCTGCTGCTGCTGGGTGTAATCATAGAAGATGTTGAGAACACCCAGGTCTTAAAGTCAAGCTCTCAAAAATAGTGACATACTTGATTTGTTTATTAGGAGCATTAATATTTTGGAGGAATTAGACCTTGGGTAACTTTGACAATTTTTGCAGTTAGCAGTCAGCTGTCGTTCCCAAACATGGGTCTGCCTCTGGGAAATTTCAGCCAAGATTTGGTCAATACAACTCGCCTGTTTTCTCTCCTGAAAGGATTATGTATCCCTGCCATCTTATTTTATCATGTTGGATGATTTCAATGTGCAATGTGTATTTTGTTTGCAGAATAGTTTCTAGTTAGAAGACACTTTACATCTTAATTTTCAGCTAACTTTCAAATTTTTAGTGTAGTTAAGAAGGAAACTACTTCACTCCAGAGGTTAAATGCTTGCATCATGTAACCACCTTTTCTCATTGGCTGGGATGGAGAGACTGAAACAAAGCTCAGGTGTGTAGTATAGATTCAGTTCTACAGCAGGGCTGTCACTTGTGCAGGGTCTAAGGAGAACAAAGGAAACAGTTGAGTGAAGCTGATGAGCTAGAGCAGCGCTGCTGGTTTAAAGTAACATCTTGTTACCTTAGTAACCAATTGTCTGTGCTAATACACTTCCTCGAGATGGGTGTGTGATAAATAGCAAAGTAATATGTATAGCCTAGAAAGAGTTTTTAAATATGTGGAAACAATGGTTGTGGCTGGACAAGTTTCAGATGCTCCTCTTTTTGTCCATCTAACCAATTCAGTTTCAACTCTATTCTGTTTTTGCTTACAGAAAAAAAAAAGGGGGGGGGGGGGGGGGGCAGAGGGAGGGTTGTACTTCATCCCCATAGTTTCCATGCTGTGTGGACACTGTTGATGCTGTTAATGTCAGGATGGGATACCCCACCTTTGTGTGCAGTGTCTGATCCCCAGCCTGAGTGCTGACAGCGAGGGGTGCGGGTTCTACTAAAGGGTTCCAGCAGCATTCCTTCAAATCGTGTCTCAGAGTATCGTGACAATTTACCACCAAGAGCAAAATCTGTTCTCCTACTCTTTACTATGGTGATTAATGGTAATTAAAAGAAGTAAAAATAAGACTTTCCTGAGCAAAGTGCATGACTGGAATTTGGCAAGACTATTTTAAGGTAATTTTCGCACTCCTTAGTTTTGAAGAGGGTTTCCTCATTTTGTGGTTTGGTAAAGAGCAAGGGATGGTTTTTTCAGTTTAGTTTTTTTTTACCTGAGAACTTCTCAGGTAGGATTCTAGCAATTTAACAGGAAAAAAAAAATAGAATTGATTAGATCACTGTCTGTGTGTCTAACTTAATAACCAAAAACTTTGTAATAGATTTCTGTGCCTCATGTTTTGATCAGTAGCCAGTACAAGGGTAGACTATATATTAAACATAGATGCTGGCAATATTTTGTAAACAAAATACTGGAAATTAAATGGCTGGCATTTAATACTGTTGAGCTTTATGAAGAATGGAAGAGATTCTGTGCAGTTTTTGTTTGCAAACAACTTGTAAGTATGATGAAAAAGACTTGTGCATTAAGGCACTGACTTCAAACAGAGGGCTTATAATACTTGGAGTTCTTTGTTATTTGGAATTAATATTTTCAGATATCTGATTAGACTGGACTTAGTACAGATTTGCCAAAACCAGGGACTGCACAGAAGATTTTGATTTACATGTAAATTTTATTTCCTTTTCTTGTATCTTATATAACTTGGAGATAAAAGGCAACTCCTGTGACACTTGAAAGCAAAATTTGTCTTTCTGTAAGAATACGCTTACTGTCATTTACTGTTGGTTTAGTAAGGTGTGAAATGTATACATTGAAATGATCCAGATGTCATTGTTTTATGTGAGATTATTAAGTAAATCCCTTTCGTTTGTGTGCCTAAACATGAAACTGCCTTTAGGTTTGTGGTTGGAAATTTCAGTTTGGGCTGGTTTTCTCGTTATTCCTCAGTTTAGGGCAAGTGTGCTTGGTTTCTAGGAAAGAAATACCTGAAGAATTAATGCTTGTTTAGCATCTACATAAAGGTCTGGGTATTGCTTACATTTGTGTTTACAGTAGGATCTGCACAGATATAAGAATATTAGTAAGAAAATGTAGTTTCTTAAGCTAAATAAGAGATAGCAGGACAAAATTGCCCTGTAGGAAAGCTCTGAAGGTATAGTAGCAGTTAGACCTGTTTCAAAAAGCTGCTTGGTACTCGGCTAAGAACCCTGGCTGCATTCCCTTACAGTATCCAGTGTGCCTCCATGAAAACCAAAAGCAGTCAGTTCAGACCCTTTGGAAGGACTTGCCTTGTTTTCCTTTGCATTGCAGCAGACAAGGTTAGGTCTTCAGCTGAGCAGCAGGAACTCTGCAAACTGTGCAGCCTTGACTGAATGACGCTGGATGAGCAGCTCTAGGGCTTGTGAATGAGAATTGAGTGCAACTTCCTGAAAACATCTTTGATTTTCATTATTATTTTTTTTTCTTTCCCTCATGGTGTCACTACAGTCCAATGTATTTAGTTATTCTTTTATATTTGAATATTCTTATTTCAAGTAAGAATGGAGGAAAAAAATGTTCTTTGAAGATACTTAAGACCAGACTTCCCCATCACCCCCAAAAGTTCTCTTAGTGAAAATGAGCTTCCCAAAATGATTCTCTCTTTTATTTTATGTCCTCTTTGAAGATTATGGTTTTTTTCACGTAGGGAATTATGAGCATGTGAGTGTGTAAATGGAAGGAAGAGGCTTTCTTACTGGGAGCTCCTTGGGCTTTGGTCCCACTGGAACCTGGAGGAGGTGGCTTTTGGTGTGCTTTTTCATTTATTTATTTTTTTTTTTAAGGTACTTCTTCATGTGCTTCTAGTGCAAACAGATTGGGTTTTTTTCTGCAGCATCATTTGAATTATCAGTTTCACAGAATGGTAATTTATGTTTTTGTCCAAGTCGATCCTTCCTTAAAGGTTGCCATTAATTACAGTCACACGTTGTAATTGCCATCCGCACGCAAGAGCATCACGCCCTGCAGGGGGATGGAGAATCACCTCAAGAACCAGAATCCTAACGCTGTTCACGGAGCTAGAAATGTGAGCTTTCCATGGTGCTTGTGATATTTGTGTGTAGGGTGGAATGGACTTTTTATTTTGCTTTTGCAAGGTGAGAAATTTCATGGTTGTCTTTCTCAAGGGCTTACATTTAGCTAGCAGAATACCACTGAGTCAAGATGCAGAAACCAACGTAAGTAAGCCTACCTTCAGACAGAGTCCATTCAAGCAATGAAGACATTCACTTAAATGAAACGGATGCTCGTCCTTTGGGATCTTGTCTGTGCCTGACGATTCAGCAAGCTGTGAGCACCTCTGTGCAGCCCACCTTCGAAGCTGCTTCAGCCAAACAGGGGAGGAGTTGGGAGGAGCTGTTGGCTGTAGCGCAGCGGCTCTTTCATTCCTTGTCCCCTAACTTACCTGCCGGGGTTCCAAGCAGGCCTGGGTTGCAGGGGTTGTGTTTCCCCACCCGGAGTTCCCTGCGAAACGCTGGGGTGTTTTGGCCGGTTCCGTAGCGCAGAGCCTGTGGGAGGAAGGGCGTGTGGCCGAGGAGTGCACCTTCCACCCTCGCTGCCTGGCAGGATCTGACCCCCAAAATCTGCAGTGCCCTTTTAGTTAAAAAGCAACACTACCCAAAAATGCGAGCCCTGAGCAGTTTTCAGGTGAAAAGGTACTTGCAGAGATGGAAAAGAGCTGATGCCTCTGGAGGGGGTTTCTGCAGGGTTTGGGGGAAGGCCCCGCTCCGTGTTCCTTCAGCATCCCTATGGCCTGTGGAATTGAAGAGAGCCTTGTTTGCTGCTGGTTCTATGGTAACAGCCCACTGATCATCTCAGGGGTGGGCTAATTCAGAACTACAGGGGAAAGCAGTGACACAGGAAACAGTGGTTAGTTTGAAGCTACCTAACCTGTTTTCCACGCTGTAAAGAGCTGTTGCCACGGCAACAGCAGCTGAGAGGTTCTGCAGCCATGTGGGAGCGGAGGAGCTGCATCACTCCCCAACACCAAGCTGTGCTCCCTGCACCCACCTTTTTACAGGTGCCTGTGCTACCCTAGAATTGACACAGATGCTGTAGAAAACCTACAGCCTAAATCCTTATGGAGCAATTTACTAATCTAGTTTCATTTTAACTCTGTTCTTCCTTCGTTAATCTTACTGCAGTTTCCCAAAATAGAGCACCTCTGAAGAATGAGAGTTTCCATATCCTGTGGTCCTCAGACTGTCCTGTCACAAAACACCGGGATGATTTTGTCCTGCAATCCTGTATCGCATGTTGTGGAAGTCAGCAAACATAAGCTATTTGACCATGGGTTAGGGAGAAATTAATGCCAGAGCTGAGATGCCTTCATTGAAAAACAGGCTGACAGCTTTAATCAGTGCATTACTATCTGAAATGTCTCTGCTGCTGGCAGTTGCCATTTTAACATATGGTGGAGAGACAATTTTGCAGATGGCCAATTCAAGAAACTATTTTACAGCTTTAAATTTAAAATCAGTGCAGTGAAGTCCACCTGGCATCTTGGGTGCACTGTGCTTGTTGTGAGAACTGCCACTTACGAAGTGGACAGCGGTGTAGTATGCCAAAAGAAGTGTTTGGTTAGTAGGGTGTAGCCCAGTTCTCCATTTAGTGCACTTCTGTTATGACGGAGTGAGAAGAGTGGCTGCAGCGTGTCATCCGTGTCTGAAAGGAAAGTGCATTCTTGGCAAGGACAAATTTAAAGAGAAGTCCATGTCATACTCGCACCACAGATTCACCTTAGTTCTAGCAATACTGGAACCTCTGCCTTACTCAGTGGGAGCTATGAGAAGAAGGAGCACTTCAGCTAGCTGCTTTGTTGTTGTTGTTGTTCTGTTTGTTTGTTTTCCCTTCAAATCTATTAGCATTATTGCAGACTTGCTGATATGAAGCCATGGATTGAAGTCCTTCCTCCAAGAGGCAAGGTGTGTTGCTTTAATGTTTTTCTTTTTTGTTTCTCACTACCCAAATCTATTTTGGTCATAAATTAATTTTTCCTCATGTAGAGTGTGTTTGTCCGTGGTGGTAACTGATAAGCAATTTCTCTGTCTTTATCTTGAGAGCTGAACTTTTTCACCCTGTTTTCATCCCCTGTCCTGCAAAGGAGGGGGAGTGAGCGAGCAGCTGGATGGGCGTTTGGCCGTTAGCCACGACTGACCCACCACACTCATTGCAGCACTTTTCTGTAGCTGGGAGTTTATCCCCATCTTTGACATAAGGCTGAGCTTTCTTGTTCTGTGTCAGCTCTTCTTGATCTTTTCCTGCTACAGCACTTGTGTCGTGCAGCCGTAGCTCAGTAACTAAGAAGCACCACTGCAGATGCTCACTTCGGCGGAAAGAGTGCCAGGTCTGGTTCCCCCTCAGTGATCTAAAGCACAAATACCATCTGTCCTACAGTTAAGATCACTTCAGTGAGTTTCTACATGACTGCTTACACTTGCCAGAGACACAGAATTGGTCTAGCTGCTTTTTCATTCTTTTTACAGAGCTGTCCTCAAATTGCCCCATATCACATGTACAGAAGTACTGCTTCCAAATTCCTACTCATTAAAGTCAGCAGCTTTCTCTGGGACTTCTCAGAAGGAAGGCCTTGTCTGCAGTACAAGGGCTTCAGGGTGGCCTGGATGCATCTCTTGGCTTTTTGCTGGAGAGTGGTTGTCCTCAGCCTGGACTTGACCATGATTCTGGCTCGGAGCTGCTTTGGTATTTGGCAACAGCTGGATGAGTGGTGAGTAGGTATGTTAGGGAGTGTTTAAGCCTTACTTCTGGTGAGGTTCAGCCAGCAGGCCCGTGCTGTGTTCAGATACACCCCGAGGGGGGGTTGCAGTTGAAGAAATGGATGGCACCTGGCCCATCCCACGTTGTGCTGCACCGTGGCAATCCAGTAGCAGAGAGAGTCGAAGGCTCTGTGTGTCAGAAACGCCACGAGCGTACCAGGATGATCATTTGTGTGAACAAACAGAGGCGTGAGATCTTGGTGCTCTGCAGAAAAGATGATGATCTGTGGGGTTGATATATCTAGTCTCAGACTCATATTGGCTCTCTACTTCTTGAGATTCCTGGTAATGGAGACCGGAGAACTGTGAGTGAGTAGACTCGAGTATTAGGGAGGTACACAAACCAGTTTTCTGAGATGCTTCGGTGGGCCTTTTTTTCCTTGTAAAGAAGAAATATTTTTGATTACATGAATAAATGTTTTTGGTCTTGGTTTGGTTTATCCGCGGGGTCCCATTTGGGTACCTCTCTAATCCACTGGTTCACCGAGATCCTCAGAAGGTTATGATGGTTGAAAGGTAGAAGTTTTCTCTAGCTTCACAAATGCAGTTTTTATTCTATAATCTCTTCTACCTCTCTGTGAGAACAGCTAGTTTGGGGATTTCAGGCTTACTGTCACAGGACTTGCATTGCCTGACTCCTTATGTCTCAGAGGCCAGAGTGTTGAAGTTCTCCTGATCCTACACTGGTTCTCTGAGAACATCCTTATCAGCAGGTGTTAGGAAGCTCACTGTATGTACATGCACAGCCGAGTGGAGCGGTTTCTGTGGGTGGTGGCCAGCTTTGTCCTCACCCTCTCTCTTTGGAGGGGGAGGTCTCCATCCTCTCGATCAGGATCATTTTTTGCAAACAAAAATTGCAGTTGTTCTTTAGGCACTCCTTAGATTTCAAATGTACACCTCACTTGTGTATTCCTAACTCTGCCTGAAGCCCCGTGAAAGGTTACTTGGGATTCTGGATACGAGGGTGCACATTTACCAGGCGGTACCTCACTTGTGCAGCCTTCACAGCGTGACCTTGTGTGTGTATACCGAGGAATACTGCAAAGGGGAAAAAAAATTAGAAAGGATATCTTCCCAGTATTGTGCACAGAGCACATTTCAAAGATGTTCTGGTTACTGCTCAACAACTTATTTTAGGTGGTGGTGCGTATTCTTATTTATGAAAAAAGATAAGAAGCCCTTTGGGAGTTCAACAGAGAATTTGAGGAAGGTATACTGCAACATCCACTAGTTTAATGAAATAAGCAGAATTAGGAGAGAATAAAACATATGTTTAGAAGAAACTTCTGCTTGAAGAATCCTGCATCTAAATGTGTGATTCTTTACGAAACGAACACTGATTTAAGGTTTGGAGTTGGTAACTTCGCACGCTATTGCAAGAAAATGAAAATAATGAAACCATCACGAGGTTGCAAGTCTTGTGGTAACACTGGAAACTGTAATGCTTGTTCTCTTTTGCTGCCAGGTTTATGGTTTTGATTTCCTATCTGGGCATTTAGAAGGAGTGGAATTTTTTTTTCAGTAGTAAGGCATTCTGGGACAAAGATGAAGGGAGAAACTTCAGCAGCAATCAAAATTCTAGGGAAGCTTGGACTGAGTTTATTCTCCATGGCAATACAATCAAATTGTAACGGTGTTAGAGAGGCAGAGTTGTGGAGATAAACAGTTGGTGTAATGTATCAAGTTATACTTTTATACACTAATTGACTATAGAAGACATTTCCATTCTCTTATTTCAGCAGTTGTTGGTATTTCAGTTAAAACTGAAATTCTTTGGATATCCATACAGTATGAAAAAAGAATAGAAAGAAGATGGCTCTTGAAATTGGGTAGCATTATTTTGAGCTGCTGCTTTGTTTCTGTTCTAATAGGTGTAACATCTCAGTCATCTGGTAACTATGCAAGTGGAAAAAAAAAAGTCAAAACCTGTTTTACACTTTCCTGTCTTAGACTATTGATAGCATCTGTAACCCTTGTTTTAAATGCTTTTTCTTGTTTTTTAATTGCTTCCCCTTGCTTGTATACCAACAGGTTCACCTTTTTCTGCCTCTTCCTTCCACCTCTCCTTTTACTATAAATGTTGTACACAACGTCGTGTGATAACAATGAATGATTCGGTAGATCAAATAATTTGTGTTGAATTAATGTCAGATGTGCCGTCACAAGTTGCCCAGGAAGCACCCTTTCTGTCAGTGATACATCACGAAGAGATTCTCCGTCGGCTGTGATTTATCACCTCTTCTGGCATGAGCTTGGAATATTTGTAAACTCATTTCTGTTTTAGTTAGATGCTCTAGCTAGTAATTTGTACTTATCAACTACTTAAGCTTTCTTATCTCTATAAGATACCTGCCTATCTCTAGCTTTGCCCTTCTGGGAATTTGTACTGACCCTCTTTGACCCTCTCATCTCTCTTTGCCAATATCAGGTTTCTGCCTGTAATTCAGCACGGTATTAACTTGGCTCACCTGCATTATTTAAGTTGCAGTTTACAGCTTGTGTTTAGAATATGATTTATTTAGTCAGGAGCCTATCTGCAATTACGTGGAAGAATCTGCAGGGTCTGTATAGTAGTTTGCATCTGCCACTAAATTGTGGGTTGACAGGGTTGCTTTAAGGACACCTTGTATTTGAGGAAAACTTGCTTCTGCTATTAATTTGCAGGCAGGCAAAATTTCTCGATAGACGTGTTGTACAAGGTAGTTTTTGTCCAAACCACTGTAAATCTGAAAAATAAGAGATTGAAATTACTTACTAAATGATCTTTTCTGTATCCCTACTAAAGCAGATGTACCACGCAGTGCTTTTTTCCAGACTACCTTAACACATCCTCCCTTGAAGGTGCTTCCATCACTTTCCTTGGGGGCTCGTGTCACAGCTTTATAGCTCTGACAGGTAAACAGTATCTTTTTCTAATCTTCAGTTTAAATTTTTGTGATGTTACGCCTAGTTCTAGCTCTTTGAACGATCTTCAACAATTCTTATCCTCCAAGGAGGAATAACTTACTGAAGTTATATAGGTTATTAAGTCTTCCCTGAAGTGTCAATCTTAGGGAGGATATTGCAGAACTAAACCGATGCTCGCATGAGTGTGTAAGTACCCATTTCAGAAACTATTACGTAGCTTTGGAGTTCATTTCTCCTTTGAAGGTCCCTGGAGCACAACCAAGTTGTCAGTAGCTGCCAAGAATGTGATCAGTTCTGCCAGGGGTCGATGCTGTACTTGCATTACGAGCATTCACAGGTGGGAATAGCTGGTTCTCCAGTAACAGGACCTCTGTCGTCAGGCTACTCATTTTTAAGTTGTGACAAGCCACCCTTTGTTCTGGAACTGCAGCACGGGAACAAAAATACCATAACTGCCTTGTGATGTCTTGACAACGGCCAGGGGAGATTGGTTGGTCCGTGTGCCACCTTCCCTAAGGAGCTACTTTCTCTCCCTATACATTAAACAGACTCTAGACAGACTCAAGAGAAAAGCTTTTTGAGCTCCGAGTCTTCCCTTTTGGACGTGGAGATAAAACTGTCAAGTTAAAAACCAAACAAAACCCCTCTGTTGTTTCATGTGCGAGCTGTTTTAAGATACCATATAAATAAATTATTGGTTTCCCAGAAGGAAGAGCCTAGCCGCTGACAGGCAGCAAGGAATTTATCCTCAAGGATGCTGCCAGGGTTGTTAAAATAGTTGTGTTGTGTAGAAGGCAGAGATGGAGCCGTTCCGTTCCGTCTCGGTAGTTCATTCATGTAATCCAGCAGTTGTAGGAATACTGTCTTAGAGTGAAGGATTTTCTGCTTGGACTAAATTGTGATGTCTCTCGGCTGATATTAGAGGCTTGAAAGAAACAAATATCTTATACTACACGTATAGTAAGATAATTAAATTCATTGCTAGAAATATGAATGCCAACTTGAGGAAACAGTCTTTGAAACTGGTAGAATTGTCTCTTGATTCCGAACCAAAAGGGGAAAAAAACCCCACCAAAACCAGCACTGTGTACTGATCTTCAGGATTCTGTTCTTCTGTTCACCATAGATTTGCCTTCTTGCAGTAGTTTTTTAGAAGCTTATTGTGGTGTAATTCTAGCTATAAAAATAATTAATGGTGTGCTTGAAGAGTTCAGAAAGTAGACAATGTCAGCTTATTTGGATCAGATCTTAATTTGCCCATGTTGTGCTTGTGAAATGGTGATTTATTTGTGTTTTGCTACCGAGGGAAGTACTCTTCAGGAAAAACTATCACTGTTTCTGATTTGCAGATAAATGACATTGATAGGATGAGGGGCAGTGGTTTTAAACTAGAGAAGGGTAGATTTAGGTTGGACGTTAGGAAGAATTCCTTTGAGGGTGGTGGGACACTGGAAGGGGTTGTCCAGGGAGGTGGTGGGGGCCCCATCCCTGGAGACGTTCAGGGTCAGGCTGGATGGGGCTCTGAGCACCCTGCTCTAGTGGAGGGTGTCCCTGCCCACTGCAGCGGGTCGGACCAACCCAACCCACAGCATGCTATGGTTCGCTCTTTGTGCCAATTCATGTCAGAGCTCATGAGAACTCGGAGCATTTTTCCCTGCATCATCTCAAGGCTTTTTCTCCACGTTACCTTTTTAATTGTTGGTGTGAACTTTGTTCCTCTCTGCTAATCTAACCCACCTATTTTGCTCCAGGTTACATTTATGGCACTAGCATTGTTTGACAGAATTATTTTTGTTTCAAACTAGCATAACCATGCCAGACCTGAAGGGAATGTAACACTGAACCTATGACAAATGATTTTCATGGTATATTAGTGGGTGCCTTATGTGCGCGTTTGTCGTAGCCTGTGTTGTAAGAATTCTGCTAGAGCTAAAGCGATGTAATTGCACCGGCAGAGATCTTTTGGTTTAGAGGTGACAGGGAGAAGGATTCAGATCCGAGCATTTATTCAAGGACTTCCTTAACTGGAGCCTTGTAGTGGGAAACTGAACAAATGCTGTTACCGTTGGGAGAATAGTGGCAGAGAAACGGAGAGCGAGCGATTCCACAGTTGAGTTCATAGCAGAGCTGGAATAAGATGCAGGAGTCCTGCCGTAAGGTCTCATGTAAAGCATAAACTCTGCTCACTCCCACATTCTTCAGTTTGAAATGATCTACTGCTTTATGAAAAGCTTCTCTCATTTAGTTTGAGTCCCTGTTCTGGGCTGTTTGGAAAGTGCCAGGCAGCGGAGTCTTGGTTTGGATGCTACTGCAGTTCAGTTAAATAATAAGTGATGTGTATGTTTAATCAAGATCTGGTGCATAGATTGTTTATGCTGTAAAATCTTTTCTTACTATTTCATTTCTTTTAGTATATTTCTTGAATTACATCGTTGGGGTATTAAAAGTTTGGGATTCTTTTCTCCTTTAGACAGTTTACTGTGGTCCTTATTTTGCTAGCCGAGTAAATGAAGCAATGCGTGTTTGTCAGCATTCGTGATCACGGGATCACAGAATTAATGAGGCTGGAAAAGACCTCTGAGATCATCACGTCCAGCCTGCAATGATAATCCTGAATAGATTTGCTTATCCACATGGGATACTTTTACATGGATTTGTGTAATCAAGTGATGGGTGAAAAACTCTCTTTCTCAACAAGCATCTGTCCATCCACACTTACTATACATGCAAAACACTAACTGGCTTGTCACCCGCGTTCAGAACACGGCCCGTGTCGGTGGTGGCAGCAGTCCGTTCCCACGTGGCAATGCTGCCAGGTTTGCTGACGGCCAGCTCTGCCTTCGGCCGTTCTGCTTCCCAAGGCCCCAGCGGCCAGCACCGCGTAGCGTAGGCAGCTCTTCTGTGGATCTTCGAAAGCCAGCCGGGGATGGTTTCGCCGGTAGCTTGCTAGATCTTTGCTGAGCATACTGAAATTTTAATGCCCATCTTTCTTTAACACTGTCAGTGACATTTTTTTACCTCAAATGCACGGTACCTTTGCTGTTCTGGCATGTTGAGGTAGGAAGCTCTAGGGCTGTAGCGAGTCATAACCAAGGTCACGAGTACAAGGGAATGACTAGAAATCTTGTGAGAAGAATGCATCCTTCAGTGATTCTCCTAGTAAAATGAATTTGCAATCCAAAAAAAAAAAAGTAATGTGAAGTGCTGTGTGATCTGGTTACATTATTGAAAATTTAGGCTTTATTGAATTTTGTGTCGGCATTACATTCCGTTGACTTTAAATTCCAGATGTTTTATTAAATACGGTGTGCCTAATTTCCTAGCATGACTTGGTCACAGATAGGAGTGAAAAACCAGTATCAAATGTGTAAAGGCCGTTCACTAATATACCGACGCGTTCCTGTAAAAACAATTTGTCCCTGAAACTCTTCAACATGGCTGAGGAAGGAATTTAAGCACACAGTCCGTTTCAGGCAGGTAACCAACCATATTCCAGCAGTGGGATAACTGAGGTATTTAAGTCCCTTGTGTCGAAGCCCTTTGTTGCCTCTCTCGCAGCACGTTGATTGCTACAGCTTCATGTTCCCTTTGCTCCCAGTTCGATACTCGTACGAAATCACTAGATTCTGAAACAGGTTTTCTGCTCTAGCTTCCCCAGGCTGCTGCTTGTCAAACCTGGATCCAGTGTAGTCTCAAAGATTAGAAATATCAGCGGTGTGAACTTGGTGTCTGCCTATCGAGCTGTTTATCGCACTACTGAAATCTAAGAGGGATTTGCATCACTAATGAGGGAAGCCGGGCGAGCGTGTGCAGATGTTTCCTAGCGCAGCGGGGCCGCTGCCCCGAGAGCCTCTGATCGCACTGGGAAAATTGCTGTTGCATGTCTTGGCGGTTCGGTGAAAAACTGCAAACTTGAAGTTAGCCGGTATTTTGATAGACGAAGTTCAAGGTCACCTTTTGTTTAAATGATGTTTTGTTTTTGGTAATTAGACCATGCCAGGTGTATTAAGTATGTAATTAAAACCACAAGGCTTGGCTAATTCAGAGTAAATGAGAATGAAATACAAGGTCATTATTCGTCTCCAGTGAGACTCCAGATGAACGGCGCACATGGAACTATTTATAAAACATTTTGCATGGTCGAAGATTGCTTTAGGTTGCTGTCCATGCCTTTTAAATTAAACTGCTCGCAGATTTCTACAAAAGTACCTGTAACACAGAAATATGTTCCCATGCCTAGTGTTGAATTGGAATGGAAATAAAATAGGGATGATGTACAACTTTATGGCACGGATTTTTAAAAGGGGGAAAAAACAAAAAGGTAGTAAGACGGTAAGAGAGGCACTCTGCAAAAATGTTACTGGGGTGAAGCTCTACTGATGGCCACAGAACCGAGCAAGTGGTTCAAAGCTTCAGAAATAATCCCTGAAGGGGAGTAACGACTTGTGTACCAGCGGGTTCAACCCCTTGCTTTGTAAACACGCTGAACAGTACAGCGGTGGCAGATCCACCGCTGCACGCCACAGTAACCCAGCGCTAGTGGAGGCAGAGGTCATCTGTCAGCCATGACAGTCGTTGCCTCTGCACCTCTGACCTGCCCGAGCTGCTCGCGAGGGCCCCGCGGTTCCCCCAGCACGGGGCCGGGGTGGGATGCGGCCAGTGCCAGGCGGGCCCCGCGGGAGCTGGCCTCACAAGGGAGGCTTTTGTGGTCTTCTGTTGCCCAAGGATAGCACCATTTTTTTTTTTATACCCTATGTAATTTGGGAGAAGTTAAGTGAAAGACAAATAGGGTGAAGCGTGCTGCTTCATTTTCATATATATGCAGGTGACATCCCTTAGATCCGTCTTCAAAAATTACACCAGCCCAAAGCTCCGGGGGCCCGTAAAGCTTTGGCTCGTACTTAGAGCAGCGGTGTGCAGTTCTCTCTCGGAGCTTTTGTGGGTCTGTGTGGAGGTTGGCTTTTTGGGCTGTGCAGGGAGCGTGGTGGCAGTGGTGGTGGTTTGGTGGTTTTTAGTTTTAGTCTGGCAGGAGGGCATAATTCTTAATCTTCTGTTCGTGTCTTATCTATTTTAGGGCTTAGGCTTGTTAAATTGCCAGGTGAGGAAGGAGGAGCACCGTGGTGCTGCCGGGCTGGTTTGGTTGTAGTCATGGGAATGCGGTAACGTTGGAAATTTCTTTCATGTCAGATTACTACTTGTTTTTCTAAAGATACCCGTATTTCTTTTCATGGTTTTGCCTTCCTTATGTTTACTGCTACATAACTAATCCTGTTCCCTATTTTCTGTGGGATTTTTTCCTTAATCTTATTTTCTACTGTAAAATGAGTTCATTATTTTTGCAGTTTGTCCTCACAACCTTGGATCCGCAACAGTATTTGTTTCTTGGAACCTGCTGCCAAACAATTGCGCCGGTTTCTCATTACATACTAATCCCCCTCTTCATTTGGAAGGTAAAGCAGCTGACCTAAGCTGCGCATCGGGAGGCTCGTCTGCAGCAGCGGTCAGCAGTGGCACACAGGGCGCAGCGGGTGCCCGAGCTGGCTGCGGTAACCGGCTGTGCCTGCCAGGGCAGCTGGGCGCGGGGAAGGGCTCTCCTCCCCTGCCTGCCCGCGGACGGTGAGACCCACCGACCGCAGATGCGCTGCGGGGTCCTGCCCGGGGCCAGGGGGGAAGAGGGTCCGCTCTGCCTGCGGGGACTGGCCCTCTGCAGCCCCTGCAGCGCTGCCTGGCAATGTGCGCTTCCCTTGCAAAAGCCAGTGCTGGTGCCAGAGCCGTGGGAACATCCCTGCCTATTACCAGACCTGGACTGTGGAAAGCATACTGACCTTTTTCAGCCAGAAACTGAAATGAGTGCCTGATGTATGAAACTACTAACGCGGGAGCCTGGTGAGCCTGCCAGCTCCTTTTGCAGGACTGACTACATTAAAAACATAAAACAAAATCAAAAAAACCAAAACCACCCCCCCCCCCTCAAAAAGAAGTAGTGTCAATGTGGAATGTGGGATCCCTGAGAATACATAAACACGTAGTGTAAATCGTATTTGAAGTAGGATCTGGTTTGCCTCGTATTTTCAGCAATGCAAGTTTCTTCCACTGAACAGAAGTAAAAGATTAAGGCACGTTCCATTCCCGAAGTTAAATGAAAATATGTTTGTGCTTGATATGATGGGAAATAGCTTGAAGAATATTTTATCCTTAAAAAAGAAAGCCAAAAAGAAAGGGGGGGGAAAAAAGGTATTTTAAAACTACCAAGATGTTTGTGTGCAAGTGGTTATCAGCTGAGTAAGTGTCAGGTATTAAGACCTAAGGGAAAGCTAGCTGGCTTGTGGTTGGGGTTTTTTTGTGAGTAGTTTTATTTTTTAGCTGACTGTGCTAGCAAACTTCATGCTTTGTTTCACGTCTTACTCATCTGAATACATGGTACCTAGTGGCAGGCAGTCCTTTTGTGACACTTAACTAGTATTGCTGTGTCCGATGTGTTCAGGAACATGGAATATAGATTTTTACATGTGAGTGATGTCTTGCATGCTTGATAGCTTGTTCAAGGGAGGTTTTTCTGCTTCCACTGAATCTGCTACATTTGTACATAAAAAAAAAGCATATGTTGATTTGTGGGGAAAAAAGTACAGAGTAGAAATGCTGCTTTTTATTACTTCTGTTAATAGCAACTGTGTCTACTACTACTAAAAGATAGAATTTTGCTGTAAATACAGCAGGACTTTGTATCCATTTAGGGACATCTACAGAAGACATCTGAGGAGGTTGGTAAATATGTTAAGATTGCTTTTGACAAATGTCAGGCTTACACTGACGCTTTAGGAAGTTCCTACCTAGATAGACTCTGATAGGAATCGTTAGTGGAGAGATTTGGGTCTGTTTCTGCCTCCTGGAGTGGCTGTGCTAGGTGACTTCCCGTTTTGAGTGTAGCAGGGCTTCTAGTTACTGCTTGTGGGAGCCTTCTGTTATGAGTGGTATTTTACATCTCAGACTTGTTCCAGCTTTGAAATTCTCAAAGCAGTCACCTCAAAGTAGTTGAATCCTTGAGCTTTGCACATATGTCATGATGATGTGGTACAGAGAATCTGAATACAGACAGGCTGGCCTCAAGACTTTGCTTCGTGAGAAGCCAGCAGCCTTACAAGATAGCTACTGTGGTAGCTCATCGGGTGGTCTTGGACCATGTACTGCCCTGTAGGGCAGCGACTGAAAACCTCCTCTTTCCACACTGCCTTGGGTTTGCCAGTTGAGGCTGGGAATAATCTTAGCCTGTCAGTTTAGAAACACCTTTGACCCCAGTGTCAACGTGCTGCATAGCGTGAAATCAAACCCAACGAGGCGTTACCGTCCTTATCAGTAAATAGTGTCATTACTTCAGGAGTAAGTTGTTTTTTTTTTCCTTGCAGTGTTGTAGCCTCTCAGTATTTGGAGAGTTTTAGTAGGCTATACAGTAGCTTATTTTGCAATACTTGCAGATATTTTTTTTGTCTTTTTTTTTTTTTCAGCCTTTTAATTCGTAGGACAGAGAATTTCCTAATAAACATTAGCTTTCTGGTGAAATGTCTTGTAATGAGACTCTGATTGTGACTTAAACTTTTATTGTAATTAGTTGTGGTGTTTTTAAGGCTGATCAAAATCTATTGTAAAAAGGGAAGTAGCGATTTCCTCACTGAAATACTTTAACTAAAACGTTTTTGTTGAAGTGTGAAGATTGTCTCTGCGGTTTTATCGGAGCTAGCGCAGCAGCTGTGGACTCTGCTGGTGGTGTGCTGCTTTGAAATTTGTGGCACTTTCTGATAAGGTGATGCTTTTGCACAGTGGTAATAAGATGTGCTGCCAAGTCGCCGGAGGCTTTTCTGGGAGAGGAGCTTTTTCCTGCTGCTGAATTCAGCCAGGGACTGCCTGAGCAGTCAATTGAACAGAGGTCAGGACCTCAGCAGTGACACCAAAGCAACAAAAAGGGTGGGCTGCCTGTGACACCTTCAACTTCTTCTCTAAAGATAGTTTCTGCCTCTTCAAGGGTGTGAAGGCTTTTTAGAACTACATTTGGTGAGATAGATTGGGTTCTAAAATTGATTGTTGTGTAACTGCAGTGTGAGAGTAGATCCCTGTCTACATCCAGTACCTTCACCTTCTTTTTATCATGTGAGAATATCACATTCATGGAGCGAATAAAAGAATCCATTGTACTAGAATTCTTTCTATTGCTTTTATTCCAGTTTCGCTTTTTCACAGTAGTTTATATTAGGAAGAGATATAAAAACTGAAGAAGTTACTGCAATACTTTATTTTTGTAAGCTGGTATCATAGAAGAAAAGGTTTTCAGCAGCAGGTATTGTGTAGCCACTGATAGTGTTTGATGATCACGCTCCACAGTATCTGTGTTTCTTCTGAAGTGCTGTGAACACCAGAAAGAGCAAAGTCTCTGTGTTGGTTGCCCCCCAGCCCTGCAGAATCCCCAACTGTTGTGTTTAAATTGTTTACAGTTCTGCTTGCAGACTGAATTCGAGGAGACCTCTAATCCTGTTGGCAGAGCTTTTGGGGTGGGGGAATATTTTTTGCAATTCTTTAGTAGTTTCAGTGTATAAAATAAATTTTATTCACTTAGTCATAAAAGCACAGCTGACTTCGTAGATTTTTTTTTTTATTTTATTTTTTTTATTTTTTTTATTTTTTTTTTTAAGGATCCCCCACCCCAACCTTTACTTATCCAAAATGGGATGCTCGGTTTTACTGTGTTTTCTGTTAACATTTAATTGTATTGGTGTTTCCACTTTTTAATTGCCCTGTACAAAGAAGATTTTTCTGCCGTCTAGCTGTAAGTTATTTTCGGTGTTTTTTCCTGCGAAAATGAGACTTTGGTGATTGTGCCATTTGTCCTGATATCTTTTGAGTCCTATTTTCCCAAATTTGGCAAAGGTCGGAGGATTTAAAGAAAGTGCATTCGCTACAAGTTTCAGTACTAGCCCGCTGTTGGCTCTGGCCTCGCCCCCAGTTTGGAAGCAGGGCCAGGTGGATGGCATCCTGCCTCGGACTTAGGGAGGGGATGGGAGGCCAGAGGTGTGGCAGAAGGGGCACCCGCTTGTTTCTGATGCTCTCCTTGCATCAGTCAACCGTAGCGGTCAGGTAGCCAGAGAGCTGAGTCAATTTGCATGCTCAGGAAACCTCTTGACATCCCCTGGTCCTCCCCTCTGTCCCAGCTCACCCTGCAAGGCAGCGGTCAGGAGCCCAAGGGTTTCATATGACAGGACTCATCTTTTTGGCTGCTTCCTGTCATTAGCTCAGATTAGGTACAGAATGAGGCTACTTCCTTAATCTCTGTGCTTTTGCAGACTGTTCTGAAGATTCTTGTATTTTGGTTTAGTTGCATCTCACCTGAACTAACTTTTTTATGCAACAACTCCCTTCTTTATATAATTGTTTCCATATGTCTGCTGAATCAAATCTATATTTACCCTCTTTGGTTTGAACTCTGTTTTAATCCCATCTGCTTTTTTGTCCTTTGAAACACGAGAAATGTGAAAAGAAAGTGTTTTTCCTTGATTATGTTTTCAATAGAAGTCAGCGAATAACATCCATAAAAGGAGTTTTACTAGAGACAAGTTCAATTTTGGCTTTCTTAGTTCTTGAAACAAAGAGCTGTAAATGTACTATTTCTTCTACTGGACACAAAACTTTGATTTTTGACTAGTCTGTGTGTTGATTTTTAGCTTTGATATAGAGATATCTGTATAACATTTGATTTTATTTTAGGAGAAATGCATTAAAGATGTTTTGCTTGTAGGTAAGAATGTCATATTAATCCAGCCTGTATGACTTCCACGTTAAACAAAATTCAGGCTGCAGGATGTTTTCTCTGAAAGGTCATTGGAAAGGTGAGGAGCAGAGATGGAATGATACAATTGCATGTTTACATTTATTATACAGTGCAGTAGTGGGTTGACCTACAGGAAAATAGATTCCTACATTTGAATTCCTTCCTAAGTCAATTGTTACTTCCTTCTGCTGGAGGGAATTGCAGAAAACCGTGTAGAACTGGCAGCAATTTAGCTATTACTGTATTCTGATTTTGAGGGCTTTTAACTATTTATATTGTGCAATACTGCAGCAGTTAGAAATGGTTATAAGCAATAGTTTAAAAAAAAAAAGTCTGTCATAATCTCTGCTGAATTTTTATCTGTTTCAGTTTTCTTAGAGGTTCTGACTAATCTGAATGTCACCCCTGTCGGAGGCATTGGCAGTATGCCATGTAACTCCTTTGTGATTTCTCCACCTGAAGTGCCCTTTTCCATTGATCCACCTTTCCACAACTGTATCCATGAACTTGTTTGTGCCTGAAATGTTCCTTAAGGCTCGTGCTGACACGACTGGTTCTGTTATCTGTTCCTATGGCGTTTCATCCTTTATTGCTTGCTCTTCTCTTACACAACTTTCTGTGGTTGTTATGGCAACAACAAATAGCAAATTTGTCAATTTTCAAGTGATACTGCTTTCAAAGTCTTGCGTTATATTAAATTGCTGAGCTAGAGGCACAATATTTTCAGCATAGTTAAGTAAGGTAATATGTTTAAGTAGAATTACAGTATAGCTTTCCAAAATGACTGCTACTAGGCAAGGTGTTACGGACTGCTATGCCACCTGGGGAGTATAAATATAGCATTGTTTTGGAAGTGGGATACATTTTTAAATTACTGAGACTACTCCTTTGCTATTGTGATTGTAATGGCCAGGATCTGGTAAGCATACTGGCATTCCAGCAACACCATCATCAACCAGGTTAGTAGGCATTTAGCTCCTAACTGCTGGGGTTCCCTGAGCAGTACAGACCATCAGATGGCATAAGTACCACTCTCAGAAGGGAAGATGTCTGGAGATACTGATGTCAAAAACAAGAGAATGAGATGTTTCACTAAGATAGTGTTTAAAGCAAGAGGAGATACTGATGGAAGAAAGAGCAAGTAGCTGGAGACTTAAATGGATGGGAACTGCAAGAAGCCAATACCTTTAAGTGAATGTTTAAAGTCAGAATCACTAATTTTCATGGAAGCAATCAAAATTATTCATTGTAAAAAATGAACTGATGGACCAAGACCAGGGCTGGTTTTTTTTATATACAACATAATTATGTTACTACTTTAAAATGCCTCTTCATATATTTGGGATTTTAAAATATTTTGAAGTCATTATTTGCATTCATTGTGACTTTTAATAGAGCCTTTGGTGAATTTAACATTCACTGGAAAAAAATAAATTACTAAATTATTTTCTGGTTTCTCTACTACGTTTGATTTGACAGCCTTGTGAATTCTCATGATTTATGCAGTATTGGCAATTTCAACTGTGTGCATACATATGTGCGTGCGTGAGATTAAGTAGGAATATTATAATGAAAACCTTACCTTTTTGTGGTTAAAAATCCCGGCAAAACATTGCCTTCATCTCTACAGCACTCTTAAATGGTTAGTGTCACTTCTCTGATGAGGGGATGCTGGGACATGGTCTGTAATTCCCCTCTGATTTCAGACCAGAAGAATGCAAGGTCTCCAGCTGTGTCAGCAGCAGTGCAAGTCTCAAAGACAGTAAGCAGAACTAGAGGTATAATTAAAACAACTAGTGTTGTTCTGTACCCTGTGACAAAGCAAATAGATCAAATGCTTTAGACTTTCCTAGGAGAGAATACTGTGAAGGGAAGAAAGAACTGTGCTCGTTTTTGGCCTGATCGCATTCATGTTTGAGTCATAGACAAAATATTTAATAATAAAGTATCTCTTTGGCAAATGATATTGGCAGTTCTGGACTCAGTAAGTGAATGTGCCACTGAATCTTCTTCAGTGAATAACTGGAGTTTCTGAATCCATACGGAGTGAGCATCACACTTCTCACAGGGTGTGTTGTGGTTTGGGGTGAAGAATTAAATTACGGTTGGATTTCTTGCTCATTAAGATGAGTGGTCTGGGTTTTTTTTAATTTAGTATTTTGTTAGTTGTATGTTGGTACATGGGCTTCTTGATTAATGTATTTTGACGTCAATGATTATCAGTTATTATCTTGTTCTGTATTTTCCTATTTTTGGGATATTTCTTAGTATATTATTTGTAGTGAGTAGCCTACTACATGTCTGTAGAGGAAAAGATACGGTATGTTATTTAAAAGCTGCTAGCTAAGTAGTGCTATTTGATACATTATCCATTTCTGTATTTATTCTCTTATTTTAGAACTAATTTAGTTTGGATTAGAAGCAAGACAGTAGATGCCTAATACATTTAGGCCATCATAAAGTGGATTTCATGGGGTTGATTAAAGGTTACTCGATAGTCAGTGTTTGTTTAAGCAGTGTTTCACAAATGTGGAGCTGATGTGTATTGACAAAACTAAATCCACTTTAATGAGCCAGCTGAAGCTCTGCAGTTTCTGCCCGATGGGCACGGTTTGCAGATAAGGCTTCAATAGAAGGCAGCATTAGGAAGAGTTAATAAACTGTTGGTTAAGGTGTAAAGAGATTTTCAAAAAATCCGCTCTGTTCCTGAGCGCAATAAAAGAAATTCCCAAACAACTTGAATCATTTTTCATCGTGTCAGAGCTGTCATAAGCAAATGGAATCTCCAGCCACTGAATGCCATGCAGGAGTGGAACAGGGGACACCAGGGGCTGTGCCCCTGCTATTGGGAATCCCAATCTTTTAGCAAACTGAGTTCTTTCAGTGCTTAGGAAAACTCTGAACCACATCAGCGGGGGAAAAAAGAGTTCCAAAAATTACTGAGGAAGGAATTGCTATCTTTGTTGTATTTAATTCCTTCTCCCAGGGATTAAGAAACCTGGCATTTGTTGCCTATAAAGTTTCTTAAGTTTCTAGACTATAGGATTTTTCCTGTCTGTCTTGTACCAAGTGGCTGAACCCCATCCTCTGTTGTACGTGCCTACTAGAAAGCTTTCTGCAGGAAAGAAACCCCAGCAAACAGTATGGCTATCGTTCTGCCATCTGTTGAAGAGTTGTGTTGTCTTCCTAGCTCCTTTCTGAACTGGCTGCTTTAAACTGACCCGAATTCCCTTCCTTACAAAGAATACAACTAAACCGAGGTTGCCCAGCGAGTAAGATAGAAGCTTGCATGTGCGCTGTGGGTTGCGAGGCGCGCGTCTCTCCCCCAGCAGACTTTGCCTCCTAGGAAAATTGTGTTTTGCTGTACTCCTTTTTGGTTTAGTTTTGATTATCAACATTTTGTACTTCTAAAACTTGGGATTCGCTTGTACCGTCCCTCACCAGGACACTGGGGTTTGAGGTTTAGAATTATTCTAGCCTCTTCCCTGGCTCTTCAGTCATTTCAAATGCTTTTCTGGGTTTGGTTTCAAGTTCAGGCTTATCTCTGTGCATCAGTGTATCTTGTGTCAGAACTCACTAGTCAATAAGCTTCTGGTTTTCTTTATATTTTTAAAAGAATCTTAAATGGAGCTATTCAAGAAAAATAGCTTTCAAAGTATACCTGCTGAGAGCTCAGCCCCTTAGGGGCAACTCAAAGCACTTGCCCTGGAGAGCTGTGGGTTAATAGAGATAAAACACTGTCTTTTTGATACTGCTTGTGTAGTACACTAAGAGCTCTAGCTAAAGAATTCCTTCTTGCTGTAAAGCTTTGTATATTTGCTTGGTAATAGCAGAAAATGTGTTTTGTAGGGTTTTTTGTTTGTTTTCTTCTAATTATTTTTAAATTATTTTTTTTCCTCCCAAATCAGAAAGGGCTGGGGGGGGAAATCCTGGATATTTTTAGAACATGTAAGGTAGCTGTTTTGCTGGCAGCACTGTGTGGGTATATTTGCAATCAAGTTTAAATAGCATGGTGAGTATCCAGATGGAGTGCTTTTCCTAAGCTTTACATTATTTACTGTTGGGAGCTTCAGTAAACATTCATAGTGTTCCTAAATGCTAACTGTACCATTGAGCTTGAGGTGCCTGGTATAGAAAATCACAGTATATAAAAAAACCCACCAAGATCTTCTCTAAGACAAAAAAACTGTGAATTTTTGCCCGTGATACGCTAAAAGTAATTTTTGTAAATGTCCGTGGTGGAGGATGCAGTTCTGAAGAGAAGGAGATGGCAAATGAAAGCGGTGTGCTTCAGTAGACTCTCTTGTAAGGGTGGAGTGTAACAACACACTCTGTAAATGACATAGGAAAGAGTGAACGGTAAGATTTTTATTTCTTTCCCTTCTGTACACTATTAAAAATAATTCATTAAACTTATTATCTATGAGATACTAAAGATTTGATCTCCAAGGTACTTGTGACCAGATGTTTACTAGCTGCCAGGTTTTTAGATACATTGTAGTTTATTGCCCTGCGTTCAGATTTTTCTACGTTGTTTTATTTAAAACAAATTGCATACCTCACAACTACACGGACAACAGCTGCTATTGCAGGTAAAAAAAAATAAATTATAAAGAAAATTTGAACCGCTTAGGGTATGAGAACACATTAATACACACTACATGCCTGGCTTTGTCAGGAACTGGGTAAATTGCCAAGAGTGGTTAGCGTTACTGCTAATTCCACACTGCCTTTCACCATGAGCGCTGTGTTTCTTTAGATTTTAGCTCCTGTAGTCAGGGTTACTCAGTAAAGATTTTGGCCAATAGATTTTATTTTTTTATCCCCCCCCCAACTCTTTAGCCTTTTAATTGCAGAAACGGTTATATTCTAGCTGCCTTGTCATGACTAAAAATGAAAAGGGAAATAAAAAGACACCTCCCTCTTCCTAAACCCTCTTATTTTAGGAAGCTGATTTTTAAAGGGTGATATAATGAAGGTGAAGGACCCAGCTCATGATCTTTGAATTTTAGGATTGGCAGTATTTCCCTGGGCAGTATTCAGTTAAAGGTATACAAATGAGAGTATGCACTAAGGCTACAGAAAACTCTTTTTTTTCCTCCCTTGGTGGTTTGCTGTCGAAATGTAACTTTCTATGACTCTGAGAAAAGTCTTCTAGAGATGAAAAACGTTCATGCTAGTAACTAAAATTTAGCTTGTGTTGATACAATGATGTACAGCTTTAATGTTTGAGCAGAGAGAATTCTACTAGTGAAAATAGGAATTAATCATGGGATAGTTATATGCAGTTCTATCCCTAAAGAGACTTTTACAAATCACATGAAGTTGTCCATCTTTAATTTCCTCTTAGTTCTATGTGCTTATTTTAGCCCCAAAAATACTTAAGATAACTGCAGTCCTGTGGAACGAGCTTTGGCTTTGCAGAGTTAGGTTGTGGGTCCCTCTCAAAAATCACCAAAAACAGCGGTAGTAAAGGAGATCCTTTTAATATTTGTATAACTTGTATCAGTTATTCCGTGTTTCGGATGAGACCTGCTCTTCAGATAGGCCAAACCATCAAGTATGTTTGTTTGTAACTCACTTGCCCCCTGCAGTGACAGCAGGAGTGGGGATGGCAGCAAGGCAGAGCTGTGAGGTTTGTCCAGCCAGGCTCTGAGGCAGCTCCTGAGGGCACCATGGCAGAGTGGTTCTGGCCTGGCCTGGCCCGGCCTGGCCTGGCCCCAGTGAGCCTGGCCTGGCCCGGCCTGGCCTCGGCCCGGCGAGCCTGGCCTGGCCCCCAAGCCCGAGGCAGCTCCTGCAGCCGCCAGATGCACAGCCTTTGGCTGGGAGTTCACAGAGGAGTAAAACTGGTCGGAAGGGCCCACCTTGTATCTTTTGCATCCTAACGTTTTAGACTAGTAAGAAAGAGCTTGAAGTCGTCAGTGGAGCTCATTCCATTAGAGAAAAGAAAGCTGCTCAGCAGAGGTTGGGGAACAGCTGGAGAGCAAGTCTCTCTTACCTGAGGCCACTAACAACACAGAGCAATCCAAGGCATGCACTGGTTAAATCTTACAAAGTGCTGTAGGCAACCCATTTCTGCAATTGCCATAGAAAATTATTGTTGTTAGCCATTCTGTTGATCGTTCGTATTGTGGGAATTACTAGCAGATGGGAAAATAAATGACTCAGAATACAGTATTAACAATCCATATTTTTTTAATCAAAGGCCTCTAATAAGGCATGTTGCATCTGTAAGATTCATTTAAGCAGTTGCTAGGGAGAATATTTTTTTTTTTTCCAAGTAAACACAACAAACTTGATACAGATTATTTTTTGATTGAATATATATTTTCTGAACAATTTAAACCCTGGAAATATATTTGCTTGTTTTCATTGCACCGGCTTAATGGCAGTGTTCCGTAATGTGGGTTGATGGGCTGGAGGTTTGCGATGGTAACTCGTGCCTTATGGACTTACTAATGAAATCTAATTTTATCATGCTGAAAATATCACCGGCCTAGAGCTTTTATTTACCTCTGCTTGCTGTCAAGGGTGGATTAAGATTGTAGTGTGCTACATGCACCAAAGCTTTGGCTTTTGCCCTTTGAAAAGTTTGGATAGCTACGGATATGTGCTGGCCAAGCGCGGCTAATGAATTCCAAACCTTTTTCCAGAGCCCTTTGCCTCAATCCATGGCCTGCAAGTACCACCACCAGCTATCTCAGATGCATGGTCTCCCTCCAGACTCCTGTGCTGGACACAGGTGGAAGGCAGTAGTCAGGATTTCCATTGCACCCTCTGACTTGATGACTTCTGAGAGGCCATTTTTGGTTCTACTTTATCTCCTTTCTCACCTTATTGCTGCAGAACCCAGGTCTGTAGACAGGAACACATACATACACATATATATATTCCAAGTGCCCATTTTGGTCGGGATTCTTGTCAGTATGACTTGACTAGGGTTGTGAACAAAATATGTAAGGTGTGGTGTGGGTCTTCCTGCAGGCAGTAGTACTGACAGAAAGTAATTATTCTTTGGTTTGCTGACAATAGCGATCCCAATGAAGCCGGTCCCTCTGGGATGGAAGAAGCTAGACTGAAAGAACAAAGAAGTAAAACCCATTGCACTTGCCTCGTTCAGGTTTGGTTCTGGGAAATGACTGCATTGGTATGTGAGGAAGGAATACTTTGTGTGTCACTGTGTGAAAATGTGAACAAAATCAACCTGGCACTGGTGCTGACCAGAGTAAGGGTGTTTCCTGCATAGGGGATATTCTTCCTGTGGAATGCAAAGCTGCGCTGGAGTCAACCAGCCTTGCATGGTAACACTGGGTTATTTTCTCTTCAGCTACAGAAGTTAATTACTGCTTCTTCAAAGCCCGGACTGATCGGCAGTGATTCCTGCCATCGTCACACGAGGGGAGGGCACCTGGCTCTGGAGTGCTTGCAGCTCTGCCCTGTGCTCTCGGCACAACTGCAGCGCTTCGTGTCTGGAGCTGCCCCGGCTCTGGGCTTTTTACTCTGTCCCAGCTAAGTGAGGGTGGGCACGTTAGGAAAAGCTGGCTAATGGTTCTTCATCCCTTCTGCTGCTTTTTAACTTCTTGGAAAAATCTCTAACCCTTTTACAAATAAGTTGGAAAACGAGGCAGGGGGAGGTCAATGATGGTTGTCCCGTTTGCTACAAGTTTGAGCGAAGGTACACCAGGTTTCCAGACTTCCCAGTCTCCTAAGCGTGCAGCTGAGTTGCCTTTTCTGAAGATAACTACCTTACAGCTCAGGTGAAAGGTTAGTTACGCTTTCATTCTGTGCTGGTCGGCACTGCTGAAAGGGTCTTCTGCTGCTGGAAGCTTGGGCTGATGGAGCTCCTTTCTGCACGGGTGCCTTTTTTCCACCAGGATTTCCTCCTGTATCAGGGGGAGAAGGCAGAGACAGGAGCTCCTGGCCCTCCCCTTGCAGCACTGGGGGCTCCCCCTGCAAGGATGACTGTCTGCTCTTCTCTTTGTGGGCAAAGGGAATTTCCTTTGCTGTAGCAAAGCAGAGTAGAGAATTTCAGTGGGGCTTCTTCGAGTACAACTGTGTCTTGAGAATCCATCAACTCGCTGAAGAAATTATTTGGTGTTATCCAGCTCTGGAGACAGTTTTGCTGTGGGTTTTTTCCTTGCTTCCCTTAGCGATTAGGTCAACACATACACCTTTCAGGAGAAAAGGTTTTTTCTGTACACACCTAATTTTTCCTACAGGGAAAACTGAGTTTGCGTGCCCACGCTAGAAGATTCGGTGTGTTTAAAACAGATGCGCACACTTTCTGAGTGGAATATATTATTGCGTGTAATTGATAGGTTTCTGGTGTTGTAAGTTAGAGTTTGGGGCGCTGCTTTCCCAAAGCCATGGAGTTACCTGGTGGCATGAAGGGTCCCAGTGAAGGTGAACACTTCTACCAGAAACTCCATTCCCTGAAAACCTCTGTCTTGGAGGTGTCCCTTCCTGACACTAGGTGCTGCCTGTGGTGTGCGTGTGGGTGTTTGATCTCCAAAGGCACCTGGCAGAATCTGTGCTTTGGAGTGGCAGAAGTTGATCTCTCTGCCGTTGCTGGATAAATTCTATCCCGATTACCAAAGTGCTACAGTTTACAGCTTTTAAAAAGCTGTCAAAATATAATTTAAAACCTTTTTGAATTCCTGTAGCTCGCTCAGCTGAATGCTGCTTTCCCTTAACACCAACAGCCCTGGGAGGTACAACAACAAACTACATGGGAAATTATACATGGCAGTTTAAATTGCAAACTAGTTGCAAGTGAAAATAAATGAGAGCCGAGCTCTATTGCTTTAAGGATCTGAATCAAAATGTTTATCATGCAGCAGAATAAGTTACACAAGAATAATTAAATACCGTGTTTGAGTTATTTCTGCAGATCTCATCTGATATCTTTGCTGTTGCCTTCAGTGTTCGGACTTTTGCAGCCTTTTAGGGTTCACAAGGTAGTATCTATAGCACAGACAGAAGTCAAAAAATATCTGATTTACCCAGGAGATGTGTGCACAGACACACACAGGTATCCTGGATTTAGCTGTGGCTGATCAAGTGTTTTTCACCTCTGATGTCAGCTAGACGAGACCTCCATAACTATGTTTTCAGTGTGTTTCAGTCCCTGTTTTCTGTCATTTACTTCCTTTGAATGTCCCAAGCATCAGCCGTTCATACATGTGAGTGCTGCAGCTCCCTGCATCCCCTGGGTAATGTGGCTGAGATCATTCTGAAAGGTTCTTATTCTCTGGATTAAAAAATTCATTCTCTTTATATTTTAATTTCCATTCCAGCTGTCTGTGATCTTTAAAGAATATTTAATTCTGTTTGCTGGCTCTGTTTCTTGATTGAAATTTAAATAAAAATTCACTCATCACATTCTTCTCTGACAATTTATAAAAAAAATGGGGTTTGGTGTAGAATAATTTTGCGATTGCATCAGTTGGAGTCTGTTCTGTGCAATTTAAGCCAGTTGTCTACAGCGGTGACTGAAAGGGAGTAATTGGCTGCCCAGGCTGGCCCAGAGCAGATAGGAGACTTCATCAGTGGCAGTCCTCACAAAACACTCGCAGGATTATTCGCCGTGACTTCCTTAGGCTGTTTGCTGGTCCGTGGAGCCCCGAATATGTTTCCCCTGCCGCCCGTCCTAAACCCCATGGTTTTATTGCTGCTCTCCCCTGTGCTGTGTTGGGATGTGTTAAACAGGAGGATTGGCGTTGTCACCTCATTATACTGCAGATCTCTCCCGCACTTTGCCTCTCTAAAACAATATCTTTGCTGTAAAGTGTCTGTCGTGTGGCAGTTACATTTACCAGTGGGCTAAAAATGAAAGAGAATGGTGTGATTTTTATTTTTAAATCTTCTTTCTCTGAAAATGGAAAGGTGTTTTTCTGCAAAAGTTTTGGTGAGCAAGGAATTATGATTCTTGTCCTTTCTCGTATATGTGGAATGGGAGAAATACAGTAAACTAGATGATATTTAGTTCCTTGGGAGGCAACTCTTTCCTTCCTAAGAAATGGGAAGTGTCCTTGGGAGAGACAGATATTGCTGAGGAGCTAGTGAGCACATCTGAGGCTTCTGATGCTCATACAGCTCCAAGGATCTTTAGTCCCAGAAGATATTTAGACCTCTGGGGTTTAATTCTCATCTTCATTAGGAATCCTACGGTAAAAATGACATTGCATGAAAATATGCCTGTTGTTTTTCCATATGCTCTTCTACAAATTTCTGATCTCCACTGTCTCTTTGGTTTTTGTTATTTATTTACTATGTACAATGTAGTCTATTAGTAGAAATCATAGCGGTGGGGTTTGGACTCTCTGTAGCAACGTGTCTTGGTAATTTATGTGCCTCGATTGCTGATAAAAATAAAGATCAAAAGTAGTATTTCGTGTCTCGGGGAAGACAGCTCAGCCTGTGTTGATGGAAGACTGCCCTGGATTCATCAGCAAAGTATTGACTCATTGGAAGGTTGATTCAGAAAATGTTTTCTCTTCCTGCGTCAGGTGGTGTACTTGTTTGCAATGTCAGAATATTTGCAAACAAAATATAGATTATCCCTTTCCTAGGATGAGATTATTTGTACTACTAGAAATCTGTTGATATTTTCCAAGCTTAATGAAGAGTAATTGACAACTAGGGAATTCTCACAAGGAAGAAATGCAGAGAGGCACTAGAGTTCCTTAGGAAAAACTCCATAGGCCAACCAAAGGACCATATTGCAAATGCAGATCGTTCCCTGCAGCAGCAGGAGGGGCAGCAGTGCCCACCGTGCCCTAGCGCCCCACAAGACTCCAGCCTTTATTTGCAGCAGCCGGCACAGCCACGTACTGGTTATGGGACCCCGCGCTGTTAGTGAATGAAATGTAACGAACTGTTTAGCACTGTGAGAAAACCTTTTTCGATAGAAAAGAGCTTGGTCAAAGGTAACTCCCTCTCATCAGTTCAGCAATTATTTCATGTATTATTTAAACACTCTGTTAGCAGTTTGCTTTGACTAGTTCTGGCAGCAGTCTGTTGAGGAAGACAGGTGCCTTGTCATTGGTATCAGATAGTACCTCTGAATATCTGTCAGACTGTTACTTACAGCAGCTATTTTTCAGGCTTTTATAAGAGACAGAAGTTCAGTAAGAAGTATTTGATTAAGCAATCTATTTTATATACATTAATATCATTGTGTATACTGTGGCATGCTCTTTTTCAGCCTGAATTAAGCTCCAGCCCTATAATTATTTACAATCTATTTGCACGGTTTGCAAAGATCTTTTTTATTGTTTTTTTTTTTTAATTAAATGTACTGTGTGTGTTTGTGTTTTCATGTGCTGTTAAATTATTTACTGTGAAGCATGCTGACACTTTTGGTTATATAAACAGTTATATCCATGTAAACGTACCTTCAAAATGTGTAAAAACATCACGACTGTAAAATAAAGGATTACGAAAGGTTGTGTTTTTCACTTCTGTCGTAAAGTTTTTAATCTTTTTTTTTTTTTTTTTTTTGTGTTCTGTTTGTTTGTGTTGGTTGGTGGTGGTTTTACAGTTAAAGAACCTGAGTTTAGAAGAGCTGCAGATGCGGTTGAAGGCTTTGGACCCCATGATGGAGCGGGAGATTGAGGAGCTGCGCCAGAGGTACACTGCGAAGAGGCAGCCAATCCTGGATGCGATGGACGCCAAGAAGCGGAGGCAACAGAATTTCTGAGTTCGTTCTGCGTTCAGAGAGAACGAGTCAGTGTGGGCACTGTAACTTTGTAAGTCTGAAGGGAGGTGACGGAGAGTTCCCAAACAGCCAATCCTTTGACATGTCCTCCACAAGCAATGGCAATTGGAGCCGTGCAGGAACGTACCTGTGGTGTTCTGCAAGGGCAGCAAAGCACATCACCACCGGTTTGCATTTTCAAATGTTTGATGTACTAGAACTTCGAGCTGTAATTTCCCAGTCTTTTTCAGGAGCACAGTGATGACTCGGTGTTGTACGTTAGGTTGTGTTTTGGAGCACCTGGAACAGTTTCTTGATTGTGCAGCGCTACAGAGCCTTACGTTGCAATACATTTCCCTCCCGCTTAGTAGCATATTTATGATGTCATCTTTGTTTATCCTATTTATTTTATGCCTGTTTTCTTTTGTATTAGGAAGTATTAGGATAATATGGTGGAAAGAAGAGCCAGATTAGATAAAACTGGTATTGTAGCATAATGAAGAGAAGGTCACCACTATATTATCTTTTAAAGCTCCCACTTCAGCAAGCATCCCAGTTCAAGGCAGCACTTGAACATGTGTCCAGCCCATTCATATCAGTAGGATTTAAGCATAAATTGAGTAATAGGCATATGTCTTTCTGCTCTCCTGGATCGGGGACTGTGGCTGTAGTTGAGCAATAGCAGTTGTTAATGCTACAGAGCATTCTTGTGGAGTGCATTGCTGTCATTTTTACACACACCGAGTGATCCCTCGTTAAACAAGAAAACAAGTGCCTAATCAGTTTTGAGTTTTCTGTTGTTCAGGAGAAGCGATTCTTGCAGTCACTCCTTCAGTTGCTGTTGCAGTTCTGACCAGTATAAACCTCTGTTACGCACGATAGTTTTATAATGAAGTAACAGCTACACTTTCTGGATGTGTTTTTTGGTTCATTTAATTTTTCATCACTGTTTTAGGGGGAGAGGGGAGTTATTAGAGGTTTGGGTTTTTGGTGTGGTTTGACATTAAGATATGAAGGGGTAGTAATTTAAAAGCCAAAGAAAATAAAATGAATATTTGTATATAATAGAAGTACTGAAAAGAAGCAATGTTTTGCAGTCATCTGAGAGTTTTGTCCTGCAATCACTAAACATTCAAAACTTCTGTAGTCTTCTGTGGGAGATTTTGGGGAATTGGAAATGCAGGACCAAGCTCTTAATATCTTTTTACAATTCCTCTGTCTCGTTTATATTGTGGGATATCTAATATTTCAGACCTAGCAAAAAATGTGATCCACTTTCTGAACAATCTACTGTGTTTTCTATTGATATCTTTGTTGTTGTTGCCTTTTGTGTAAATAACTTTACTGTGATTAGTTGGACTTCGTTAAACAGGACAGCTGAAAAGATCTTTACATGCAACCTTTGGCTGTTAAACTTTTAATGCTGACTACTGTATGGGCATCTTCTGTTTAATGTTTTCTGGAAGTTAGTAATCATCTCATACCTCTTAACATTTACCGGCACCATACGTGGACCATTTAGATGGAACAGTGCAGACTTTGGAAATGGTGCATTAAATCATAAAGCTTATGCAAAAGGAGAAGGGAAGTTTTTCTGTGCTCAGCACACTAAGCCATGCTGGGACCATGCTTGGGTTTGAGCTGCCCCTGTGTGTCTGCCCGCACGCCACGCTCCACATGAAAACCCTGCATCACATACATTCCAGCTGTGATTATTGGAACATCCTTACCCTCAGCTATCTTCATATTTCTTAAAGTAATGGCCATGCCTTAGGGAAAACCAAAAATGCAGAAGATCCATAAAAACTACTTCAGGCAAGATAAAATGCACCTGGTAGTCTTATGCTTCACATTTATACAATGAAATGATATAGAGTAAAAAAAGTTGTCATCCTATCACCGTCTCATTAGGTTGTAATCATAATGCAGGAAAAAAAACCTAGCACCAACCTCCCCCTATTATTATGGTTATTTATTTAAAATTAATTTTGAGTTCTTGAACTTTCTGTTCTCAAAACCTCAAAGATATGTGTATGCGTATATTTGTGTATGTGTACACACCTATATATGCAGATCTGTATATATAAGAAAAACTATAAAGCAGATTTAAACCATCAGGAGAGGAACCTAGCTTGCCTTTTCTTAGCGTGCCTTTTAAGCGAAGTGTCACTGTCCAGACACTCTTGCTTGCGTTGTTAGCAGCTTTCTTTTTCCCTTAGTCTTAAACTTTTCCCACCAGAAACAAGGCTTTAGTTTTGAGTAACGTGGCTTTGCACGGTACTAGACAATGCAATAAGATGGTCACAGATTCGATATTGTGTGCGTTCTGAGAACTTGAGTAACGCAGTGAGCTGAATAGGAACTGCCTGTCCCCAGGCACTCCAGGAAACAGGCACTTTTAGACTAGTGCTGGTGCAGTCTCACATCTGAAAGGTATCAGAAGATAAGGGACGTCCTTTCTCCACTCCTGATCTCTCTGTGTAGGAACAACTCGAGCAGATTTTGTGCATACGCGTGCACACAGGTGTGGATTATACAGGCAGGAGAAAAATCTGAAAGCTACAGGATGAAATAAAAATCATTGAATCAGGATGGTTTTGGTTGGAAGGGACCTTAAAGATCGTCTAGTTCCAATGCTTCTGCTGTGGGCAGGGACACCTCCCACAAGACCAGGTGGTCCAAAGCCCCATCCAACTTGGCCTTGAACACTTCCAGGGAGGGGGCACCCACAGCTTCTCTGGGCGACCTGTGCGAAACAAGCTACCTAAAATGGATGGAAAAAAATAGCTTCTGATATGCTCTAAACCAGGTAGATACAGGACGCTTGTGACCAAAGAATACTGTCACCAGTGGATATGAAATGAGTCACGTTGCCCTTCTGTGGTACGGCGTGTGCTGCAGTCAGTGTCAGAGCTGTCTCTGGCTTCAGAAGCCAGCATATTGCGCTCGAAACCGTGGGCAAGTGTAACATAGAGAAATAGGCTTCATACTGAGAGATGGATACAACTTATTTTTTCCTCCTTCTGTTTATATAAATGAATTAAGTCATCCATGTTGATGACTACACACACGTCTCTACTGGAGGTTGAGCATCTCTGTAAAGAAAAGCCAATAGTACAATAAATAAGACATTTTTACAGCAAGCCTTGCAGAAAGTCTGATAGAACTACAGACAAGTTAACCTGCAGTAAGATTTTAATCAAGGAATTTCTTGTTTTCTTCTGACTTTGTATGTTTAGGTTTAGTAAGTTAAAAAAAAATTTTAAAATTGAGAAATCACTTCCTATTGCTAAGCATTTGTAATAAAAGCTAATTTTTCATGTATAGTTGTTGTCTTGTTCATTCTAACGGAAGCAAAATTCTGTTAATAGTAACCAGTACTGTTCATTTCCATAGCCATCTCTCATGCTTTTATTTGCTTTCTATAATACTGTGAACCTGATTTCTGTGAGTGCAGATATCCACATCTCTGTCAGCTCTGGAAACGACTTTTCCAGCTTAAGACATTGCTGCAAGCTCTTGAAGTCCGAGTATCTTATTGAAGAGTATCAGGCCAGTCTAAGGGCAGAAATCCTCAGTGCTTTGTGGAAGTCTCTCTCTCTCTCTGCAGTCGAAGGCTGTTAAAGGCCTCATCCTGGGAGAGCTGAGCTCCCCCCAGCCCCGAGACAGCGGAAGTCTTCACCAACACCCCTTACCTGGAGGTGCTAGCAGACATCAGCAGTTTTAGCTGCTCCTTTGATTTCTCTAGTGTAGTGAGAACAGCACTAGGGAACGGATAGGCTTAACTGAGAAAAGTGAATACATTTCATGCCTCATTTTATTCCATAGCCCGTTTCTTTTCTGATTTAAAAAAAATGATTCTCTAAGAATTTTCCCACAAAGGTACTTCAGTAAAAGGGAGTTGTGAACAAAACCCCTTAGTGAAACGTGGTATGTTTGAAGTGACAAAATTCTACTTCTAATCTGAATTAATCTGACAGTTATTGGATATTATAACGATTTACTGTTTATTTACAGTAAATTATAGCTTGTCTGTATTTGCCCAGGTATATTTGGGTGAGAGTGCACAGTGCTGCCTCTCCATCCATTCTATTGAAGTTCCCGGTGTAAATACAGCTGGTGGTGAGGGAGTCCGTGCACAAGTACAGGAGAGAGCCTTACTCGCCATTAGTAGGTGCTGGTGCTCCCGAGCAGAACATACACTGTACAGCTTCTGTAAAGCCCTTCCTGCGCGTGCCGTCTTAGCAATGTGACAACCATGAGGGTTGCCTTTTCTTTATAAGTGTATATGTGGTTATAAAACTAATTAAAAACACCTTGCGTCCTAAGGAAGTCTTTATTGCTTTGCTTTCATAAATATGAAGGGGTCCAGCTTACGGTGGTGTTTCTCTCTGTGCTTCCACGGGTGCTGATGCTGCTCTGTGGTGTCACACAGCTGGCTGGGTAGTGGCCTGGGGGCACTCCCGGCCTGGGGGGCATTGCTGGGCTGGGGTGCCAGGGGCTGTGCCCACCCCTGGCAGCACGAGCCTTGGGGAAGGTAAGCCCTGGGTAGCGTGCGGTGTTTCCCCCCCGCAGAGTGCGAGTGCCGGTTTCATCTTCTCGGGGCAAGGCACAGTGACACTGACGGCTCAGTGTGGCAGCGTTACGTTGCGCTTGGGGACTTGCCCCGGTGAGTTTGTTTTAAAATGCCTTCTCACAAAGCTTCTTTCCGCGCTCTGTTGAGCGCATTCCCTGTGGCACGGGACTGCTGTCGACGCGGTGTGTGCTCATCCGCTGTTCCTTTCAGCTTTTTAAAGAATACTTGAAAATTCCCTATCTTTTGGTGTTTCTCTTCCTTCTCCTCAGAAAGATGAATGTGGGCATTACTTTTAAGAGCATTCCCTGAGCCAAGTGTTCTTGGGATGTTGTGCACAAATGCAAATGTCAGCAGCAGCTTTTATTCTCCTGTTCACTGAAGTAAAGTCTCTGCTTTCCTGCTTTCCTGTCATTTGAAAACACGGGACGGCGAGATTCTTACAAAAGTTAAATCCCTGACCGACAAGATGCTAGGTATTTTTTTCCATTGTTTGCTTTGCAAATCCCTTGGGACAGATTCATTCACTAGGCCTTAGAGGCTCATCTGGGTTAGAGAAGAGCTGTATTTGTCACAGAAACGGGAAGAAAGAAATAATTAAACTTCTGCAGGGAGAAAAGACAGAGCATTGTGGCCCTTGCACCTGGCCAGGGCACTCCTGAGGCTGACTGGGGATGTTAGGGAAACAAGTGTCGGTTGACAACAGCAAATCAGGTAGTAATCTATGTAACTCAGCATTCTACGTTGCTGTTTCACATCTGATTTTTTTCCACTTGTGTTTATTGTCTTATGTTTGCGCTTTATTTATTCGATTTCCACTTCTAAAGAAAGAAACTTTAATTTTTTTAAGTTTTATAAATGGAAACATACCATGACAGTGTCAAGTAAATAAACATGGAAAATAACCCCAGTCAAAGTTGCTGAAAGGGAGGTGTTTTCTCCTTTCCTTCCCCCCCACTCCTTTCTGGGGTCAAGGAGGGTCTTGACTGCAGAGAAAGTTTGTCTGTGCATGGAGAGACTTTCCATGCTCCGACCCTGGGCAGCCGTGGGTGGAGGTGGTTCTAGCAAGAGGGCTGAACGAACCGTGCACCTCTCCAGATGTCATGGAAGTGTTGTGCCGTGCAGTATAATCCTCCTTTTGCTGTACCCACGCGTGCACAGACAAGCGCACACACACGAGGTGCCCCCTCTACCTCCTATTCATCCTCTGGCTCCCTTGGTGTCACTGAAGGAAGGGACCAAGGCACGAGAGGATGGCTGTGGCCTCAGATGTTCCTAACACTGCTTTTCCTCTCTTGGGATCTTTCTGCCGCTTTCCCGGCCTTCCAAAGGCTGTGTGGTTACTGTTAAGGAAAAACTCACAGCCAATACATCAAAGAGGGAGACCAAAAGCTTAGATTGGGTTTTTCTGACACTAAGCCTTTAGTGTGATGCATCAATTGACATTTCATTTTTATTACGGTACGATGGGTTATACAGGCTTAGCAGCGAGAGGTGTCCTTTTGATCTCTCATCGCACATGAAAACAGGTGTTAGAGTCCAGAGATTACGGAGGTCAGAGATGATTTGAAGAAGGATTAAGCAGAGTTACCATTTTTCTTAGCAACCGTATCCAAAAGCATGAAATTCTTTTTAAAATGCAGGCCTTACTTCACTCTGTAGATAAGTCTTTATTTATTTGTCTTACACTGATTTTCCCTGCTGAAACTATGGAAGAAGACTGGATTTTTTCAGTGTTTTGTATAAAAAAACGCAGAAACAAATCAAACTGTACTGTTATAAGTTTATATACATTTATGTTATTGTATATTGCTTTTATCTATATAAATTTTATATTTAATTAATTTAATAGTCAATGGCAATAGTATTGCATTAGATTCACTAAACCTTTTTCTGCTAGTCAGTGTAATTACAACTTTTTTGTTGACAGCCAGATGTTCAAATAGCCCGCAAATGTGTAATTATTGGAATCGAGAAGGAATTGAAGATTTCTAGGATTGTAGGGCCAGCAATACAGTAGCCTCACTTCCCAACAATTAATGCAGATTTATTCCAAGAGTGGATATAAGGTTGAAGCCTTTTAAATGTGATTAACATTGTTAACCACAGCTGCAGCTTTGCTTTCCATTTGGGTTTATTCTTCTTTTCTGGACTGTGTCAGATTAATATTTTATTTTAAAAGCCCAGAACTCAAGTAGATTAATCTTTCATTCACCATTGCTTTTTTTCTCACCACCTTTAGCAGGATGGTGAGATGCATTTTGCTTTTTCAATTCTGCATTCTCGGGATGGAAAAATGCCAGGCATCTTGTTTCAGGAAATATTAACTGTCTATTAAAGCCTTTTTCTTCTACATTCTTGGTATAGTGAACCTCTCTGACTCTAAAGGGAAAATGAAATGCACCCAGAAACACCTGCCCCTGCTGTAGCCAGCCTGACTCGCACCTCCTGGCCTGTTAAATCGTTCCCGTGCTGCAGCGCTGCTGCCAGGCGTGAGGCAGCAGATCTGGGGGTTTGTGTGCCGGGGGGTGGGCCGTTGCTCTGGGACAACTCACACAAAGTAGCGGCCGTTGTGTTCTCCAGCACTGCCCTGCAGACACTGGGGAGAGCTCCGGTATGGTTCTAGTTCGCTGGGCTTTGGCAACACGAGAGCTGCCTTCGTTGACAGCTGTATGACGGAGGCTCGCTGCATTTTTGCCACCAAAAGCATAAGCAAAATTGCCCTAGACTTGGAAAGCATTTCCAGTACCGCAGCTGAGAAGTCCTGTGCAAAAACCAGCAGCCAAACTCGACGGTTCACCTGCCAGGCTGAATACGAAGGGCTTCGAGAAGGGTGTGCACCCTGACTGGGCAGCTGAGGTGCCCGCGCTGCGGGGCCTGTCATGCTCTGTGCCCGCGCTGCGGGGCCTGTCGTGCTCTGTGCCCATGCTGCGGGGCCTGTCGTGCTCTGTGCCCGCGCTGCGGGGCCTGTTCTGCTCTTGGCTGGCTGGGCAGCTGAGGTGCCCATGCTGCGGGGCCTGTCATGCTCTGTGCCCGTGCTGCAGGTCCTGTTGTGCTCTCGGCTGGCTGTGCAGGGGGAGATAGATGCGTGGGGGGGATGGACTGAGGTGACCCCCCCCTCTTCCCGCAGCTGCGTGCAGGTGGTGCCAGCCGTCTCCCAGGTTTGAGCGTGCTCCTCATTGGTACCCTCAAATTAAAAGGAGTGGGAGGTGCTGATGTTTCTTCTACACTTCAGAGCAGCTGAAGTGTTGGATTTATGCCGCTGCCTGCTCTAGCCAGATGCATGCATTTCTCCAGGCGATTTAGGGTTGTGTCTAAAGGGTGAGGCGATGTCAGGCAAACAAATTTCTGCTGTGTCCAGTGGGAGGTCAGTTGGAGTCTCAACACCTGTGAGACGATTCTCCATCCTCTCTACTAGCAGGAGAAATAAATAAAGCCAGAGCTTTGCCAGCAGCGTTCTTCTATCTTGGGAAGCACTTTCCAGGCTGTTTGGAGGTTGCCTCCTCCCGCTGACAACCCATAATTTCATATATGAGAGGTGAAGAGATCCACAATCCTTTATGAGGATGATGTTTCTTAACTTCTTAACTGACTGCTCTGAAGGCACAGATATTATGGCTGTCTCTGAATCAACCGAGCAGAGAACTTGCTGTGAGTAATGTATTGCCCGTTGTTGCATTGTAAACCCAGTAAAATATTCCCAGGTGAGAAGCCTCTTTTTTTTTTTGTTTGGGGGTTTATTTGTTTGCTTGTTTTTTAAGGGAAAAGGCAGAATCAATAAAAGATGCTTCAAAAACTGGGTGGGAATATTCTTCTGGCCTTTGCCTAAATAGTAGGCAACTTGAAAATAAGTTACAGGAGATAAAGTAGATTTCTGCTGTAATTTAATGGGAAGCCAGGTGCATAAATTGGAACAACAAAAGAAAGAGTAACATGATGAGAAAAGAACGGTTCTGGCACAACACCTCACTGAGGGATACGAGTGGTGATGGAGGGTTGAATGTTGTTTGAAAGTACCATCAAAGGTAGACTGAAGTCAGGAATATTGTGAGAGGAAATGGATAACTAGCGCAGCAAGAGCAGTTACTCCAGGGGCTTTCTGCTGCTTATATGTGCACAGCTGGGGCCTCTAAGGATGGGGATTGTTTTGGAAGAGATTAAAGGTCGTGTCAAGTTGATTTAGCACCTACAATTGCTATTGGTATATTGCTTAGTCCCTAATCGGTGAGGTAAAGAACAAGAAGCTTGCGCTATTTGCTCAAGTGAAAAATGTGGGCTCCCCACCACAACCACCAATTAAGTACATTTCTAAAAATAGAAATCCAGCCTGATGTATATGTTCAAAAGAAACCTATCTTTACAATGAGATCCAGGCTTCTCTTTGATTATAATATGTACTCTGAATATCCTGAAACTTAAATCAGTTCTTAATCCCTGGTGAAACATACTTTTTTATGCATTTAATTTCCATTTTGTGGCACAAAGCTGAGTTCTTGAGTGTGTTATACGCTACCGGGACAAGAAACACGGTATGAAGAGCACCAGATACAGTACTTCCCTGCAGTCTCGTAAAGTTCTGCACAAAAAGGTAGAAATACCGGAGGTATTAAAGCTGGAAAATTAAATGCAAAGTTCTTTGTTTTTAAGTTTGCAATGTGAAGTAGCTCATGCTGTATATCATGTGAGAAAAACCAGTCTGCATTCAAAATGGATGAAGTAGTCTGCAGGGAAAGAGAGAATTAGCAACTGATGAAAGTGGATAATAAACCAGGAATAATATAAAATCTTAACATACATAAAAAGCTTAATCACAGTCTATGTATAGATTTTACATCTCGGGAAAACTATGTAACATATTGCTTCTCAAGGACAGCTCCGACTCTCATAATAACCTAGATTCGTACCGGAAATCGAGATTCTCTAACAGTTTCTTCCTGGCAGTATAATAAATTGCCTCATTTGAAATATTGCCATAGTCCTCCTTGAAGCCATTCAAAGCTCTGGGCTGAAAGAGAGCAGGAGCAGCATTTCCACCGGTGTCGGGATGGTGACCATCACAAGGCAGGAGCAGCACATGTCGAGTGCAATGTTCTTCATTAGACTGCACATCCATAGCGAGCAGATTTCTGACCTCGACAATTTTCCAGGTTTCAAACACAGGAGAAAGCAGCCCCTTAGTCCTCTCGTCCTTCATTTCTGACCCGCTGTTTTGTAGACGTGGAGATTCCCTGCTCTTATGAAACAGTGATTGACAAAATCTGACAGAAGTACTGACTGCTCAGAGATTACACCAGCTCTTCTCCTCCTCATTCAGGCTTTGGAGAGATTGATTTTTTCCTTCAAGATGTAAATATTTTTCTTTAATTTGTATTTAATAAGAGATGAGGATTCTCAGCCCTTAATGGACTAAGCCCTAGAATAGAGGTTACTTCATAAAATGACAGGAAGGATGTGCCTCCTTCTTCCTTACCTAGATATTTTTGGGGAGCTAAGACAATAGCATTGCTTAAATCAGAACAATTCTTATCCTCCTCTGTGAAAAACTCTGTTAGTCATAATTAAATATTAAAACTGCTGTACCGAGTGATACAATATTGCACTATGCCACCTCAAACAGATTAAATCTAAGCAGAAGTAATGTAGAAAAAAAAAAGGCTACATCCCCTAGGGCGGTCAGAGGAACATGAATTGCAAAAAGAAAACTAAAAGGAAGCTTGGCAGGTGTAATACTGCAAAAATAAGCATGTCAAGGCACATGGTTGCTGTCTGTAAATACACCAGGCAAGCAAAAACTGAGAGGAACATGAAATATTTTATCTAAAGAACAGTGGTGGCATGAGGAAAAAAAAAAAAAAAAAAGCTGATATAAAGCAGCCATTAATAAAATGCTGCTGAAAGTTGCACAAGCCTTGGAGAGCAGTACAGCTCTGCAATGCTCTTCCAGAGGGGGGAGGAGCAACAATCTGACTACTTTTAACATGGAGCTGGTTAAGTTTATGAAGAGAATTCCTGTGTCTTGTGTAAAGTCATTGTCATGATACTAAGAACATATTAAATTTCAGTACTTTATTTATTTGGTGTCTTTGATCCAAAGCACTTCTATAAAAACGCAATAATGAAAATTCCTTTCAACCAGTACAATAAAGTCCTAATTCCTTGGGGTATTTAATTGTCTTTAGTAAAACGCAATTTGGATACATTCCATTCAATACTTGCAGAAATGACAGAGCATCAGCCCTATGAATAATAGTAAATCTAGAACGTGAGATAAGCTGTAGGTTATTGAAATGCTGCGTTGCGAAGTTGGGATACAGCCTTTGCGATGCTAAACTAACAACAGCTGAGGGAATTTGTCACTCTTTGGCAAGTTACAGGTCTCTTCAAATAACTGCCCTGAAAGTCATTGTTTTTTAACTCTCTGAATCTCCTGCTTGTGAAGCTTGGAGCCGGATTCTCTGAAGACCCCAACCCGACAGACCGAGGGAGAACTTGTTGTGTTCAGGGGGAGAGTTTGCCAGCTTTGCTGCATGTAACCTGACCAGAGTGTATGTGCTGCGCAAGCCCATCTTTTATTTCCTTCCTTTCATAATATGTCAATCCGACAGGCAGCGTAATGCTGTGCCATGGTTCGGGTGGGTGTTGGTAGGTGTGTGACAGTGCAATGTGACGCAGGGACAAGACTACTGAATTTATGCCCGTGACCCGGCAGAGAGCTTGAACCCGCCCTCCAGAACTGAAAACCTGAGCAAAATGTTTTGAGTTAGGACACCTTGTTTGGGGTCTCTGGATCTACCTTCAGGGTGATGTATATAGCTCTCCAGTTTTCAGGGACAGCAAGCAATGCCTTGCCTATTGCCTTTGGAACTTGTGCAGGCTATGTCTCCAGGACTTTTACCTGGTACAGTTAAAAAGGACCCGTTTCCCTCACACTTGATGGCCTAAATAAACTGCTAACTGAAGCCCAGGCTGGATGGGGCTCTGAGCAACCTGCTCTAGTGGGAGGTGTCCCTGCCCATGGCAGGGGGGTTGGAA
>WTSP01024544.1:36485-65160 GCA_025331215.1 Actenoides lindsayi | reverse complement strand
CCCTCAGCCCCCGGGCCGCCCTCACCGCGCTCCTGCCAGGCGGGCGCGGGCTGAGGCGCGAGGCTGCCCCCGCGGGGTGGGTCCGGCCCTACGCCCTGCTCTGCCCAGCCAGGGTCACCCGGACGGCACGGTACAGAGCCCCGCTCCGCGGAGGGTACCCCCGTCCTCCCCGCTGCGGGGGGACCCACCCTGCTGCACGCAGGCGGGAAAACATGAACCCCTTGTCCTTTCCAGCTCCGGCCTGCAGCCCTCCAACTCGTCCCCCGTCTGCGGGGTGATCATTAAACAGCCTTTTCCCCCACACGCTGAGACAACAGCTCGGGGAGAACAGCTGCTCCCTCAGCAGTACCCCCTTAGCTTCAGCCTCACCACAGCTGCCTCTTCTCCTGGGCAGAGCTTTGGGAGCAGCACCCTTGCAGAAAGCAAGCCACGGTACCACACCGGGGAAGAGAGCAAGTTTCCAAACGCTGTTCAGAGCCTAGGCAGAGAAGCTGTACACTTGTTTCTCCCACGGGCCTTATTTCTCCTATCCCTGGGCAAATCTCACCAAAAATAGACTAGGCGCTCTGTTGGGGCTGCAGGGAGCAGCAGCTTCCACCAGCAATAATGCTGGCTCTGCATCCGCCTGTCAAAAGGGCTGAAAGACCAGCTCTTTCTATCAGCTGCAAGAGGGAAAACACAGAACCCTTCAGAGCTCCTCCAACTCACCTCATTTTCCTATGGAAGGCTTTTAGATAATAGCATTTTTCAAACCATTCTAATAGGTATTTCCCCTCAGTGCTACTAAACGCATCAAATTTCCCAGAGTCCTCTGAATCTGCAGTTGTATCCTGAAGCAAAGACATGTTGATAAACACAAACATGCCCAGTAACATGTCAGAATTGAGCTAGGTTTGTTTCCAAAGCCATCTTTGCCTCCTCCACTGATACAGATTTAGTTGGAACGAAAGATTTACTGTGCCTGGTATTACTGCAACAATTTTTTTTTATTCCGATTTTCTAATCAACACTGAAATATTTTCAGAGACATTGTGGCCTCTAGCTTCAACTTAATCATCCCATTTCCTTTCTTAAAGAGGTAATAGAGGAAAAATTAGAACCTAGTATCAGCAGAAGCCTCAGAAGGAAAAAAAAAATCCAATTGAATTTGGGAAGAAGAACAGCTTAGCGTTTTATTACATTAGTGAAAGAAGAAATACATCTACAATCAGAATTACCGGCACAAAAGCCCAGTGAGCGGGCTAGTTCCCTGGGTGGTCAGAGTGGGGAATCAAGGGGGGCCCATCACAAAGCCACAGCAGATCTTTCCCCGAAACAAGGCAGACCAAGAGGCATACGAGGCCATGAAGGCCACAGAAGCAAATCGATGGGCATCTCAGGACATGGCTGTGCACAGACACGCTCTTCTGGAGGCCTCGGGCAATTCAGTTGATGTTTGGGCAAGCACACTGCCCCTCCTCACCCAGGGAAGCCCTCCACTGATCAGACTGCAGGAAGCCCACGCTAGAAAATACCTACAGGAGGCCTCCAGCCAGCTATTTGCCTCCTTGTTTTAAAGCTGTGTCAGTGCTTACACCAAAACCAGTCACCTCTGCACTTCAAAAGACTAAATAAGATGGAGTAAAATAAAGATGAAGGAGGAAGAGGAATGAGAAGGTGAAGTAGTTTGTCCCAAGCTCACACAGCAAGTTGCTGGAAGACAGCAGAGAACTGGCTCAACTCTCCTCATTCTTGGTTCATTAACCCCTCAGAGCTTTTCCCCGACTCCTGCTTGTGTGGGTCACTGGTGTAATTCTACATCACGTGTTATTCTCAGACGTGCATCTCAGCTCCAAAGGTGGAGACGTACATCGATTCTATCAAAGACATTAAGTTAGGTAAAACAGGAAATTTAATAAACGTGTCTTCTCTAAAAAACAATCTAAGTACAGCAACTCAAACTCCAAGCTTGATTTTGAGTTGTAGAGGCAGCTTGACATCAAGGGTGTGCAAGGAAGAGCCAAAACCCCCATCAGTACCTTTCAGGACCATAAGACTTGAAGCACAAGGTCTTGCCATGCTCTGTGAACCTGGGGAGAATGACTCTTAAGAGAACTGACCGTGTGCTTTCCTCTTCACTAGCTTTCTTTCAGACTGAAAAGAGCATCCTCTGCATCTCCTACAGGAAAAGGAAGAAGTTGAAAATTGTCCCCTGTTAGAATTGGATTAAAACCAGGGAGATCAAAATTAAGATGAAGAGGCAAACTGCATACCCACCTCCTGTAGTTATTCATTCAAATACTGAGCAGAAGATGAAAGTGGCAAGAGGTTCAGAAAGTGAAGCAGGCTTTGAAGAGGACATCTTGCCCTCTTGTACCACAACAGGAAGACATTCTACACATTAGAAAGAACATAATTTCCGTTGTAACCCTGCATTTTGCTGAAAAGGAGGAGAGTTGCATAAGGACCTTTAAAATTAGACTAAATTTTGGCAGTTCAGATGCTTATCTATATCATAAACAAACCTCTGAATTTTACATGCTTGTCTATTATACGCTCCTCAGCCTCCCACAGACTCAGTTTTGCTGTCCCACAGGCCTGTCAACAGCTTCTGTTAGCTTTTCAGCCAGAAGCGAGGGCATACTCATGCCTCAGGACAGGCCTATGGACAGCATAAGGTGAACGCGATTTGGACAGCCAGTGAGCCAGACACATGTCTGTTTTGCAGGGAATTTTGCAGAATTTTGGCAGCCAGAGAGTAGTCCTGCAAGAGCAGGAAATGGGAGCAAGAAAAATTTGACTTGGGGAGGGTAGAAAAAGCAAGAAGCAGCAACTGTCTCTTTGCCTACCAAATATTTGTGAGGGACGCAGACCTACGCTCTTGAGTTGGTGTAGGACAGAGTCCACTGCATTTCCAAAACATCTGTCATTCTGGTGGCTCATTCATGCCTGCTGTGTAACAGAGGACCCTCTATTTTGAACAGTTTGTAGTTATTTAAAAGTGCTTTGATTAAATAAGTGAAAAACTGGGAAATTTTAATTATTCTTAAGAAATGTCAGGTGTGCCATCCGGGAAGAGACAAATATGGTGGTTCTCATGCTACAGCCAATAAAAAGGAATACCACTGATGTCCTTCTCTGCAAGACTCTTAACTTGAATCCTTCCATCATCACCCAGATAAGCTAAGGCTCTCACAGGGTTTACTCATATCTTGTATTGGCAGGGGGGCAGGTGCAAACAGCACAAGCTTCCCCCAAAAGCACTGTTCTCAAAGAAGAAACGGTCACCCTCTAAATAATTTAAGCACACTCCTGCCTTGAAGCTGTCTAAAACCTGGGAGCAACCTCAAGCTGCTTAAGCTTACTTAGGGGTTGGACTAGATGACCTTTAAAGGTCCCTTCCAACCCAAAGCATTGTGATTCCATGACTACGATTCTTTATATTACACTTTCAATCTGTCATACATAGAAGCATGGCCATTAAGCCATCACTGGCTCTGAACAGCCATTGTATAAATAAAGACAGGATACATAGAAACCCACCACCTTGACAGATCTGGCAGAAGACACTGTGTCGGGAGGGCTATTTAACAGTTCAAATGCACATTTGGGCATATCCTACGTTTTTATGCTGGAGCTACATGTCATGTAAGCACTTCTACTGAGCTAGATATCATGCAAGTACTTGTCTCTCCTGTATTCGCTAAATTTTACCAAGAAATGCAATTTCTGCCTAATAAAGAGACTGCCACTCAGAGATAAGACAGCACTTCTAGATACTAGCCTCCTTTATGTCCAAGCGATATTCTCATACCTGGCTCACCGGGCTTTTCATTTTGGATTATTTGCTCTGTTGGGACTCAGAACTCCATTACTGACTTTGACCCCCAGACCATCTTTAAAAAGGTGCTTGGCTGATGCTGTCTACTGTCCTTTACTGTATCTCACCATACCTGGATGGGATTGCTCATAACACAGATGGGATTGCTCATATCTCAGCTGAGTGCTGTGCTTTATGTGTAGAAGTCCTTGTCTAATGTAGGTACTAGGACTTCAGGCTCTGTCAACAGGCTTTCTTCAAACAGCTCTTGGGCACAAGCTGTCTTTTTCTCAGAGACTGTATCTGTCCTTCCTGGCAGCCCAGATCTCAACATCTGAGGGGGCCATGGCAGACTAGAAGAGATGACCAAGGGTTACAGTTACTGGAAAATGATATGGGAGAGGTCCCAGGGTGATTTCTGCCCTAGCAGGGCTGCAACCTCTACAGCTACCAACTCTCTTCCTTGCAGGAGCAGGCATCATGCTGTGCAACAGCCTGAACTCCATCCCTGTTTTATCCTGGGTGTAGTGAGGAGTTTCTTTTCACAGGTACTACATTACTGGAGTGTTTACTCAACTTGATCAAAAGAATTCCATCTCTTTGACTGCAATCATTTACATGGCCTAATTTTTGCTAATTGTTTTACATGTAGATATACACTGGCTTGACAATTTATCCCAATTAAGTTCATTTTCCTATATTGTGATTCTCTTTCTGGAGCAGATGCCAACCAGCTTCAAAATAGAAGGAGGTTAAATATTAGCTTCCCTGGCAGAAGCTACACACAGTGATTATGAAACATTATTCTACACAGTCAAACATACTGCATATTTTTTTCTTGCATAAAGCCTGCGATAATCCTACTGAGACACCAACTATTTTTACAACTAAGGCTCTACTGAAAGAAAAAAATAATTCATGAAGCATGTTAAATGACACAAAGGTTGAGCTCATATCCCAACAAGCTGATCTGTCAGCAATGAAATTATTTAGATGAGTGTCTCTGTAGCTCCTTTAATATGTCCAGTCCACATCACAGCTTTTTCTCCTACACCAGACAAGCAGGGGTGGAAAAAGACATTATCAGGATCTCTTCTCCTGTATCTGACTCTCACAAACCTTGTAAGAACTTGCTATATTTGATACTTCCCCATCCAGTGCGCATGAGAAGTCTCGTCCAGTTTAAAGATTACATGGATTGTCCACAGTCAGACACTCAAAGTAATTATGCAAGTCTCATTTAGGAATCCACAGCAGAAGAGGGGAATAATTGTCTTGTCTATGGAAAAGTCAGGGGTCTGCAGCAGAACTGCAACAATAAAGCCAGGATGTCCCTGGAGAGTTACAGCACCAGGCTGATTTGGCTTAATTAACATATATTTTGGTTTATTCTCAGAGACCTCTGAAGAAGCAAAGTGAGAAAAATCTCTAGTTACAGGAGCAGGTTTTGAAGGTACTCCTGCAACAGGAATACTTCTGATAAAGACCGACCAAGTTCACCATTCACACCAGCAGCACTGCTCTATCAGCTATTGGCATACTTAGATACCTGCTTTAACATTGTGCTACAATAGAACCAGAGACAGGTTTCTCCCTGCTGAAGGGTGTTCCTTTTGGGCTTGCTTTGCACCTGATTCCTGATCTGGTGGTCCCACCCCTTCCTGCCAAAGCTTTCTCCTCATCCTTTGGTACCCACTGTTTTGCTGGGTTGATTTTCTACTAGCTGGAGTCAGAGCAACACCTCCCACTGGTTTATTGAGGACAGAGTTGAAATCACTTGGACAGCAAGAGACGGAAAAAACCCTTGAAATTTTCCCTTTATAGGGCAATTAAACCTATTGGATCAGTTTGGACTTAGATCTCTTGCAGACTGAACTGGAAGAGGATCAAGCCCAAGACAATCAGAGGTATTCCTCTTACCTTGTGACAGTATCTTAAGCATGGTGTACTCAGTAGGGTGGTGAAGATGAGATTGTTGCTGCCTGCATCTAGGCCTTGGATTTTTATTTTTTTTTTTTAAGATGCCAAATGCTCTGTTGTTCTGGTCTCCCTCTAAGGTTTCCAGACAAATCATTAGTAATTTACACTTTTCTCGACACTAGCCCACCACTGAGTAGAAGCCTTGTTTTATCTAGGCTGAAGGGAATAGAAGAGCTCATCATCCACACTCATTTGGCTGATAAACAATGCAATAGTAACAGAGGGCTGAATTAACAGATGAAGGCAGATGGGTTTAGGGAATAGGGGAGGACTGAGAGAGAGGTTATGTTGAGAGAGCAGAAGGATTGGAAAACGATCAACCAAAAATGGGCCAGCACATTAAGCCATATGTCTCTTCTAAACATTTTTTCTCTCTTGTTGTTTGATTGTCAGTGCTTTGTAACTATCTGTTTCGTTCTGAGATTCAGGGTTGGTTTTTTTTGCAGGCAATGCTTTCCCAGAGTCCAAACACCACCACATATACTCCATTTTGTGGTGTGAATATCTTTGTTATTATTACAAGCATGTATAATTATAGTAACATGAATACAGTTACAGTATGCACGGATCCACAGCCACTCTCTGTAGTTCTACAATGTCATGTCCACCTCCCCATGCAAATACTGGGGAGATAAATCTGGCATGGGTTCAGTTGCCACCGTCTTCCCTCATCTGTCAACCTACCCTACTAATAAAAGGGGGAAAAAACGAAGTGGATATGCACTTAAATAGCATACTCATTCCAATTACAGCCAAAAAAACCTACCATGATATGTCTTAGTCACTCAGGACAGATGCCCTGAGTTTATAAGCAGCCCTCTGCAACATTTCTAGCAGCTTTTGATTGATATCAACCATTCCAGGTTTAAATTTCAGAGGCCAATAAAACACCAGCTTGAATCCCCACCCCAAAGGTGGTAAAATTCAACTAAGCTGTGTGGTGTTACTTTGAATGGGAGAAAAGGATAACAAGACAAAAGCCAGTAAGATATAGTGCAGCTCTGGGAGAAGTAATTGTTTACAACCTTTCTCCCTACCACCCTGGTGCACCCATCCGACTGTTTGCCGGTTTCCTGCAGTCAGTAGATTCCAAGGCCTTGGCACCTGAAGAGCTGGACAAGAATGCTTTATCCAAGCTGTTGCTGGCCCTACAGCATTAGCTGCTCCCCCTGGCCACCCGTACTACCTGCTCTCCTGGTCAAACCCCGCACTTGTTTGTTCCTCGCCTGCTCCTCCAGCTCTGCTCTCGCCCGTCTTGCTCTTTCCCTTGCTCTGCCAGCTCTTCTAGCTAATCATGAAAGCTTTGCTTGTAGCTGCTCTTTTATATCAGCATTTCAGCTCCAAGGTCTTCCTACCGAGGTCTCTGCAGACATGGCAATTCCTTTTAGTCCTCAGCCCCCAGCCTGGCACCCAATCTTAACGTAGCCAAACTTTAATTTGCCACCACCACATCACTGTACCTGCTGGATACTGAGAAACTACTACTCCATTTACTTCATTTGCCTGCCTCTGCCTTTGAACTACAAGAGACATGACTATGGCAGCTCTTGGGAAGGCAGACTAGTACACCAGCTTGCACAGGCACTTTGGCATCTACTCAGTTTACAGAACACCTTTCACTGCCTTGAAATGCTCACAGTTTCTGATCTCCAGTTAACCAACACGTACACGTACAAGGAATCCCTGCTGCAGAGAAGTCCCTAAAGTTTTCAAGCACAGATTTCTTATAAGTTGCATGAATTACACCAGGGATGTTCATTAGCCCCAGCAAACATTTCAGCCTTTTTAAACTTAAAGGTCAGCCTGAAAAGAATCACAAGCGATACTTCTGTGCTGACTGAGACATACAACTAATTCCTTTGCTTTCAGCAGTTTGTCTTGAAAAAAAGGCATTACCATCAGACATTCGCTGCCTTAGAGAAAGGTAATGGCTAGGAAACACAGCAAAGTTATATCCGTACATAAAATAAACTTGTGTTATCTACCACTGAAAAATACATCAAGGCAGACATTTGGTCTACTGTACGTATGTGCACGAGTGCAGTACAAATCCTGTTTTTTCATTAATACCTGTGAAGTAGCAGCAAAATTTAGGCCTTGGCAGTTCTGTGCAACTTCAGTTACACCTGGGGTTTCCTTCTGTATTTCTGTTGGGCATCTTCAATCCTATCTGTTCTCTGAAGCACAGCGCTGAGAAAGTCCACATTCATGACTCCAGTTCACATCTAAGGTAAACTTTAAGGGAAATCTCTCCTTGCCCAGCAACTCTACATCCAGCCCAGCATCAGAGAGCCAGCAAGGGTGCACTTCTGGCTCACACAGTACTAGCAGAGACTGTTCTCTATGGGGAACTTAGCAAATGAGCTGTTAATAATGCACCAGCCTCGCAATTCAGCTGTATTGTCTCTGCAAAGCTAACAGGAATAAAAAGCAATAAAACCTGTTTTGACACTGTTAGATGTGACTGACTACACACTGTTCTATTGAGTAAGTAGGAGTTGCACGTTACATTCCAGAGCTGAACCATACACAGTTTGAAACAGAAGAAAAAGAATTATGAACAAATTACATGCCCCAGCAGCTGAAGTCCCCTGAGAGCCATGTGTACAGGACCAGTATCTAGGACTGATTTCTGAGCCCTGTAAGTCAGTACAAGTGGTTTGCCCGTGTCTTTACAAGCTACCAAGACACCTGTGAAGAGTTACCAGACATTACAAAGTCATGGCCTTTCGTGCTGTGCAGTTGAAAGTGCCTGTTCCCAGGTTCTCCTGCCCCTGGATTTCTTCTTTTGTTGCATGAAGGGAAGGCATGGCCTATGCTGCAGTCACATCTCACTGTTGTGCAAGACCATTGCAGTGATTTCTCCTGTAAGACTAATGATATAGTGTGCTTATATTTTTCTGCCAACATAAGAGCTTTTACAGTAGGGACAAGTGTAAGTGCCAGGAGCAGGGTGTGAATCCAAGGTAAAAAGGGCATCTGGGGGGAAAAGATGTGATCCAGAAGGAACATTAGAGGACAATTGACACGTGAGCAGGGGATGTTATAAGAGACACTGAGCACTGGGAGCTTGACTACATTTATTAAAAGTGGTTTTCTGCCTTTGATACCTTCCAATCTTAAAAGCATTTTAACCTGCAGTTGAAATGAGCGTTACCCCTATGGGGCTAAATTCAAGTATCACACTGCTTTATATCCAGAATAATTCATTACTGAGACCAGAATCTGTCCCTGATGATTATGAAAACATGTGAGTATCGAAGTTCAGCGTTACCTAGTTTGAGATACACAGAGGAGTAGACTCAGTTCCTATACCAGTGCCCATTCTAGTGCTCTGGCACATCCCAGCCAATTAGTAAACTATTGCTAGTTTCACTTAATATTTGAGATAAGCTGTAACTGCAACATTTCTTAAATGTTTTTAATGCTTTTTTAAAGTCTACAAAAAAAATAATTCCTTGTGATTATTATCTCCCATGCTCTGTACTTCAGAGCAGGGTTAAGGAAGTAGCTGAAGGGAGGATGTCTGGCTCCACTATAATCCAATGATTTCCAGTAGAGCTCATACACATCTGGCCATAGAGGAATTAATGCTGTGTATAGAATCAACATATTTAAAGGTAGCAGATATCATTTTCTCCACAGTTAGCCAGACCTGTCTGGACAACATCTCTGCAGACCAGAGCTCCTTGTGGACTTCAAGGACTTACTTTTGTCCCATATCAAAACTCTCCGGGGTGTAGGGTGGCACACAGGCGTTCTCAGCTGTGGTTTTAGATGGTAAGAATTTATCTTGCAGGATAAATTACTCAACAATTATTCATTTGCCATCCGTTGGCCTACTCCTCCACACAAGCCTTCCTCAATCTGTGAGCTCCCCCATTCCTTGCTGCTAGTGCAGGCTGCCACTCCCAGGAAACCTGGGGCAGCTTTACAGGAGCACAACTTTTCCTGGAAAATTGTATCCCCCTGGCAGATTTTCTTGTTTTTTGTCAAGCTGATCAAATCCTAAGTCTGACTGACCTACAGCAAGCCACAACATTTCTCTTAGAAAATGACTCCTACTAAAAATAACACGCTACCAAAAATAAAACACATATTGCAACATCCCTTCTATTCCTACAGCTAGCTGAGACACCCTGCCTGACGTTCAAGCTCTTTGGGTAATAGTGCCTTAGGACAGGAGTTATTTTTCCATATAGCTGCTTTAAATAGTGTGGTGATATTTTTACATTTACTGTACTCTTATACTGCTTAAAATTGTATTTTAATGTACCCTCTGCAGTGCTAGGTTCCATGCTGTGGAAGAATAATTGACTTAGACTTCACACAATATTTATATAAATCTGATGCTTTATACAAAGCATATTGTGCATCAAGTCATTCTCAAATTTCTCATTTGATCAAAGTGTTTCTAAATCTTTTCATCTTTTATCCAGATATAACACAACTTAAGACACCTAATATAGGTCAAAGCAGGCAAACCAAATGCAATTAGGAATACAGAGAAAGAAAAATCCCATTATGATTTAGGCAGTACCCAGCGTATGTAGTAGAATTATTCTCTTTACAGCACGGTATTTTGGTCCCTGAAGAAGAGTAATCTTTTCACCCATTGTTGGAATGCACTGGAAGACACTGCAAGTAGGTGACAACAGATGTCTGGTGACCATGCTGCAACTCCAGCTACCTGGAGTCAAGTCCTGGCTCTGTCAGACTTCCTATATAGCCTTGGGTAAATACTTCAGTCTGCCTGCTGTGTCCACTACTTATGCGTAGAATTGAAAATATTGCTTTAACCAGGGAAATGTCACTAAGCAATAAACCAGAAAAGATTGTGACAATATGAGGTCAAATGCATGTTACGGACAGTGAGGACCGTGAAAGGGTTTGAAGGGACAAGGCAGGACAGAGCAAAGCACACAACAGTATGGGAAATTAACATTTTTTTTTTGAAGGGTATTAATAAGGTAAACAATGTAATGAGCTTTGTGGGGCAGACCTTGCTTCTTAAGGTCCACAAATAATTTGTTCGTTTTCAGACTGAACCAAAGTTTAGGTCTAAGTCTTCATGATTAAATCAGTGCTGACCTAATACAGAAACAGACTATTTTATACTGCAGATTTTTAGCTTCCAGTGTTCTTCAAGTAAAAAGTTATGAAATACCACAGGAAGAAGCTTGCTTCATATCCTTTTATAGTATTTAAACAACTTGAAGAAAACAAGCAACAGGCACAAACTGCAGAATTGTATTTGGAAAATAAGCATTACTGAGTTCCTCTCAGTTCTCCAGTGGCAGACCCCTGGTCAGTTAACTGGGTAATTCTGATTTCAGTAACTTAAACCCTCCTGATTTATTGGAGTTACCCCAGGTACACCCAGCTGTATCAGAGGACAAGAACAGGGAGTACATAGAAATTCCTCAGGGAGAAGTAAAGTATAGAGATTGAGCTTTCCAAGCTGATTTTTATCATAGTATTTGAGCTCTTCTGATTGATAAAGACCTACAAATATAAAAAATCCTCAAACTTGCATACAGGCTGGAGAGTCACTGTTGTAGAGACCTTGATTCCGAAAGTTTCTATAGTGGTTTTATACTGCAGGGAGTGGACCATTGGTGCAACCTCACTAAGCTAGGCAAGTTAAACGATGGGGGAATTTTATTTTCTCCTGTTGTTATTTCTAATGTGTTATTAACAGATGACTAGACAAGAGTCCTTCAAAAGCACAACTGCTTATAGTAAAGCAGCATACCAGTGGCAGAGCATTTAGTCCATTTGTACTTTGGGGTGGATTTTTTTTTTCAGTCATGATGTTGATACTTCTGCTCAGTAGTTATTTGTGAGTATGATCCATACAGAAATAGGTTCACAGAAAGGATCAAACCAAAGGCCAGCTAGCCAGGTATCTGCTCTCTGACTACTGTCAGGAGCAAAGAGGCAGAAAACAGAGCCAACAGGGGTAAGTGCCACATGCAGTGCAGACTGCAATGCAGTGATGAAACGATTCACTGCGTTTTATCACCCGCTGACAGAATTTCAGAGATGGTTTGTTTGTTTAAAAATGCTGAAGTCCATACATAGGTGCACTGAACTCCCCGTCCAGCCAGTCTGGGAGTATATGCATCCCTCCTGTGTGGACATGAGCATTGCCAGAACTCCCTTCTTCCTCTACACTGTCTTCTAATGTTTCGTGGACAAGACACAAAAGACATCCAAGGACCTACCCAAGGATGCTTTCCCGATATCCCTCTGAAAGTGTACAGAAGACAGTGTTTCTAAACAGAAGAGCTAAAAAGTACATCAGAATCTTGCCTCTCCACTGTCAAATTCCTGTCTCAGGCAGGATCCTACAGAATTTCTAGCGGGGAAAGCTTTACAGTGAAGATTTGATAGACCCAAACTGCCAGAAATCATTTGGATTTCAGGGATGCCCGGGACACATCAAAGCATTAGCAGAACAGCGCACAGGAGCCGGGCTATTTCTAGGAGACAATGAGGGGTGAGAGGAAGAAAATCCTGTCCGTGCAATCCTGCTCAGTTTAATGCACCACATTCTGAACAGAAATCTAACTTACCCACGTATCAGCTTTTCAGTTTGCCTGTGCGTGCATATAAATCTTTTCTTAGCTTAGGGTATTACAGAATACATCTACAGCTATCTAAAACACTTGAAGGGCTATTTACTGTACAGGAATTATTTTATGTACATGTTCTTCCTAAAGAGTCGTTCTGTGTAATCCATTGTTGTCATTACTACCCAATCTGCTATGTCTCATAATACTTCCCTAATCAGGAAGTGTCCTATTTTATTATTAATCCACAGGAGATATCTGGAAGTGTTTTCTCTGAAGTACATTATTCCCCCCCCCCCCAATTCTCTCTCAAAATGTTTTTAAAACTCTAACACAAAATAACGATATGGAATGGAACAAACTTGAGATTCAAGACTAGCTTTTACAAGGCTAACTTCTTCATGGCTTGACTCCAAGTCTTATTTTGGGTTATGGTGTCTATGTTTTAGATTATGCCACATGATTACTTCAGCACTTGCTTCACATCTCTTAGACCATTATAAAGATGTGGTAAAGTAAAGAAGCTGGTAATTTCTTTGAATTTAAACAGTTTGAGAGCTATCCCAAACTTAGCTATTTTCTTTAGGATTGAAGAAAAAGTTACTGTTCAATGGCTTAATTTTGATTTTTAAAAGTGTTTTGTTAAGTATAGGCAAACACTTTAGGCTCTAAGTACAACATCTAAACATACGCTGTTAAAGTAAAACATAAACCAGTGACATTTTACCGATTATGGATCTTTTCCTGACTATTGAGCATTTTTTTTATACATAATTTCCTTGATTATCTCACCTAACAGCTACAGCTCAAAGTTCAGTCTCTTTCAAGAGGCTTGAGTTCTCCAACTATGGTGACATTTCATTTAGTAACAGATTCCCAATCACAGTAAAGGATGCCGCTGCTATTTCCTACTTTCATACGCATGCAATTCTTGCATTTGAGCTGTTCTAGAAAACTCAAATTGAACGAGATCATAGTTGCTCTTTTTACAAAGAGCTGACCTTGAGATATGACTACGATGCAAAGTCAGTAGACAGCAGGATAGCTGAGAAAAATCAAAGATATAACAAGAAAAGGATGTTATTCTCCGAAGTTCAGACCAACACTTTGACAAACAAGTGCATAGAGGTTTAAGCAATCCTTGTTATTACTGACTCAAGAACCAATCACTTTACCTGAAGAAAAGTTTATTTAGAAAGGAATAGTGTTTGTAGTCTCGGGAAAGACTCTGATCCTCAGCTAAAGAGAAACACAACACAGAAAATGCATGATAGTGCATACACTGATATAAGCACATTTTAAACAGCCTTGAGTTCTCTAAGGAGAAACTCTCAAACAAATTATACTCGGTTGTACATGTACAATGGAGAGAGCAGAGCCCATGGAACTACAGGTCAGTGAATCTCAGGGTGCACTACACTCTACTTATGTCTTCTGACCCTTTGGTACTTAAAGGCGTGTCCAGATGCACAACAGCCAGCTATTTGCTCAACCTAATGTCTGGTGGGACAGGAAAAGTACATCCCACAAATAGCTAGTTGTACTTCAAAATCCATTAGAGTATTTCAGGAGCACAGGTAAGTTTAAAGTGTATGGCAGAACAGCAGAACTGTGGCTGTCACCATCAACAACAAGCTCCCTGGTAAGGCAGTTGAAGTTATGGACCTGTCTCCGTTTCCTTTACACTTCCATTTGTGTCACAGATAAGTATAAACACACCAGAAGTAAACCACTGAATTTTAAAACTTTCAAAGTGTAAGCATTTCTACAAGAAACCAGCAATTCAGTGGGCTTGCCTGTAAGTACTTAAAGCTACTGCTTTCCTTAAAGAAGAGTAAACTTTGCAAGAATACCCTCTGCACATCTCAAGGGGAACATCCTCACATGGAAAAGCTCTGCAATCTCTTCCCCATTAGCTTTGCATTGGCACCATCTCTGGTCCATTTCTGCAACACCATTTTCTTGCCTTGGCTACTTCAGAACATCTTCTCTACCGAGGTCTGGTCTATAATTCCGTCTTTATGAAGATGGAATAATGCAAGAGCTTCAGACTTCCCTTCCTCAAGGTGTTAGATCACTTAAAGTATATTCTCTCCACAGGGTCCCCTGATTTGGAAAATAAAAAAAGCAAGTACAAGAATATGATGAGGAAAAACAAAGGAAAAAAGATTACGTCCTTACACAATTTTCTCGTATCTATCCTTTAATTAGGGATTCAAGCAAAAAACTGTGACAATTTGTCAGCTTCCCAGGAATATGGATAAGCAGGTCTCAATAGGAACCAACAAACGGGGAAATAAGCTACTAGCACAATTGTAGAACTTAATGGTCCTATCTCTTGGTCATTAGACTGACATTTCAGGAAGAGGGTTGGGGGTGAGGAAGAATAAAGATGCGTGGGAACACCTGCTATTATCATCCTGTCAGCTAATCGACTAGGGGGTAGGCTGCACTTGAATTAAGGCAGGCAATCACCCCAGGAACCTGTGTTTTCTTGCAAGGATGGCATTAGAAGAATATGTGGGCAGGTGTCTTGAGCTCTGCGTACCACACAGCTACTGACTACAGGAAGCCATCTCAGCCCAGTATCACATTCTGCCATCCTTCAAGCCTAGTAAGACTTTGTCACAATGCTGCCTGCCCTGTGCTGATGCAGAGTAATATTTTTTTTTCCTAACCCTTTAGACCTTCCTCACACACTCCTAAGTCTTTACCCCTCTTGCTCTCAAACTTCACAATCCTCTAGGTCCAAACTTTCCTGTTGTTGCTTTGATACGCGTTATGCTCAATTAAATGCCCCCAAAATGTAATGGTAGGATTTTAATATTTCCATAACTATTTAGGGCACAGTGAACATTTTCATAAAAGATACCAGTTTGTACGGGTTCATTCCAGCTGGGTAAGCTGGAACAGAAATCGAGACTACCACGCTAGCCAGCCCACAGAGCCTTCAGATAATGGATAGCTGTGAAGTGTGGGCGAGCAACAGTAATGTGAAATTTGGTTAGCATCTCAGATTTTTTTAAGCATCCTTCCTGTAAGTGACTGTGCTGAGGCACGTACTGCAGCCAAGGTCACGCAGAAAGTTGGCAGAGAAGTTGAAACAAGAGCACAGAAGTTCTTATTCCCCAGGAGAAGTCTAATTTTGTTCAGATAGCATTTTAAGTCAGCTGAAAAGTTTTGAAAACGGTGACTATTATTTTCAATAGACAAAAGCCAGACATACATTTGTTCCTTCGCTTCTTTCAGCATGTACTTAGTCTCAAAATTTTGAGATCTGTTATCTTACCCTACATTATGTAGTATTACAAGAAGTCAAAATTGTTGAAATCTAACTCAAATTCTACACCAGTTTAGCGGGGCAAATTCTTTATGGACACCGGGGGTACCGCTGTTGTGATTAAGGTGAGATTTAGCCCTGTAGAGATGTACTGAAGAGCAGCACTCCTACAGCAGCTGGGACTGGAAAATGCCATAAGAACGTGTAGCACGCTGGAAAGGCTACTTCAGGTTTGCATTTGTTTTTCATGTTAGAATTAATAGGGAAGCCTCTAGAAATTTAAGACGTCCCAACTACTGTTCATGGGAATCAATTATAATTACAATTCTTAAGCTCTGCTAGTGAAGGATGTGTACCACAGGCACCCATCAATATTTGTTAGTTCACTGTTTTACTAGATTATCTAAGGCATAACAAGATTTGTCCCTTCTGTTGCTTCATTTGATGGAAATGCAACTTCTTCCTGCCAGTCACAGCGCTGACACGGAACAATAATGGCTCATAAGACTTTATAATACATTTATCATTACCTACACCAGAACTACTCAGCTCATTTACACAGACAGTCAGTTTTAAAAACCTGCAGTAGCTTTTGTGATTATCAGCTAGAAAGACTCTCATGTTGCATTTTTAAGCTATTTTCCCCTGCAAGTCTCCCTCCCTGTCATCCCCAAAGACTTAATCTCAGTTTTTGCAGCCTTCATCTTAATTCTTCTGGAAACAAACCCAGAATTTGCTTTTCTCTTATCCTCCCCCCTTTAAAAGGAGACTAGCACACTTGAGAGTACAGTCTACCATATCTGGCTTGAGGGAGTTTGGAGACACTGATAGACATCCAGTACTTCTATATTCAGGCTAAACAACTGAGGATGTCAGCAGCTGCTTTGAAAGCTCACAGGATGTAGAGCATTTGTGTGGAAAAGGGAGAACAGATTTGGATTCTCCTGCTCAGATATGCACTTCAAGTCCAGCAAGTTTCTCAGCAGAGGAACAGAGCTGCCCAGACAGTCCTCACTCCACCCCAGCTTCAAACCATAACACCACAAGCTCTGCCAAAGCACTGCAAAGAGCCTTTTGGAACATACAGACTGCCTCAATTGGGTATGTTTTGATATGTGCAGGTGGTTTAGAGCACAGGTAGAGCAGATCTCAGTGTGTCTGCAGAGGGCTGAACAGATGGATTGTCCTATAGCATAATCTAGTTTAAGCATAGACTTCATTTAGACACAGCAGTCCAATCTTGGGGCATGAATGAAGGATACTCAGTCACAGCACATGTAAATTTTGCCCATGCCTTGCACTGAGTCCATTCCAGATTTGCACCATCATTTCTAGTACTCTTACGTTACTTTCTTCAAGCCCTCTTTCATAGTTAACAAAACCCACTGGTATCATGATACACCAGAAGTATTATAATAATGTTGCTTGAGTCTTTCCCCATCCATGTTTTAAAGCCTAAAATAATTTCCAATTAAAAATAATTCATGCCATAATAACTCCAAGGATGTACGAGAAGGTTACAATTCCAGGTTACAGCACAAGTGTAGACATAAGGTTAGGTTATATGAAGCAGCTACTATAAATACAGGGTTGAAAGAAAATACTATTTGAGAGCCAGACCCTCTCATCTCAAAACCTTAAGGGAAGGATTCCTGAAAAGCCAAATATTTCCATGGTCATCACTTTTTATTTCTGACCTATTTATTCATCAGAAGTGCCTTGAGAATGTGATAAACTTGAATCCATTCATCTATACCATTTCAAAGTGAACTGGTGAAAACATCAGCTACTTCAATCGGTGACACCTAGAAGCACAAAGACCTTCTACCACCATGTTCAGAGTGCAGAAAGCCTCAGGACCTTTCCATGAAATGCCACGGCTCATCCCCAGCAGTGAAACATTAGACAAGAGGCTTCTGCACAAGCCCTCCTCCAGACTGAGGGTTGTGGGAACCAAGCTATCTTTTCCACCTTGGAAGGCTCCCTCTGGATCATGATAAAAAAACATACATGGCCCTCTTGAAAGCAGGGATGGGATTAGGGGCTCCATGCCACTGCGCTATGTGAAGAATTGGTAGAAACTTGAATGGACAACAGTTTTCAAAGCTCTAGAAGTGGATCTCTTCTCTAGTTTATGCCTGAATAAATCTGGATACAGCCTTACAACTCTAAGATTCATTGTTCTCTACAGCAGTTGCCCATTCACTGCCTACAGAAGGTGTACCAACACAATAGTCACAAGTAATGGATTTTGAGAAGAGCTGTTGCACCAAGTCCCAAGTTCTTACCGCACCTTTGAGCCATACCTTTAGCTCTGGGATACACTGTTCTCCAAGCAGGAAGATGCAGCGTGCACCTCTGCAGCCCTAGCCTACCTTTCAGAAACGCAGCATGTAACCTGCCCCACTTTGGAAGGATTATTATTTTAGAAACTGTCCCTGAAGACTTCCTCATGGTCAACTACATGAGAAAGGTGTGCAATCACTAAGAGATGCTACCCCTCCCCGGGATGTCCGTACTTACACACTGGGCAGGTATTCTGTTGAACTGGCACTGAATGGCAACATGGGGTGCTCTAACCTTTTGGGCTATTCCTGTAGAAACCCTGCTCCAGCTTCTTCATGGATGTGGCATCTTGATTTGGAACTGGTGTTCCATTGTTTTTTTGAACAGCACGAGTTAGCAGAAAAGCAGTCTCTTGTTATTGCAACAGTTTACAAAGTACTGTGCTTGTTTTCAAAACCAAACCACCAATCTTGCCATATGATTGTACATTAAGCCAGGACACAGCTTTCCACCTACCACTAGGGACTTCTGAATGGAACAGTGTGAGGCACTTGGAAGGATCCCCTTTAGCCTAACAGGAAAACATTTGACACTGAATACAAAATACAGAAGCCCTAGAACAGACAGTGCTGGAAACAGAAGTCTTCAGAAAGAACCACCCACCATCTTAATCACTTGCTGCTAATACATCATGTGATTTCCTTCTTTAGACAACTTTTATTCTTATCATGCAGCTTTAATTCTATACGTTACCAATAGCTTTGCTATGTTACTTCATTGCCTGGAATAAGTCTTGCAGATCTCCCTGCAAGCTTACTGCTGGGAATAAGAGGCATTCCACTTATTTGGGTGCAAGGAAAGGTGGGATTAGACAGTTCCTTCCTTGGCATCACATACATAGCTTGGGTGGAAAAGTGTGGTTTAGGTAATTAGATTCTTACCTCCATTAGCCTAACACTGTCCTTCATTACCTGAGGCAGGTTTGGAGCAGCTAAGGACCAGCCAAGTGAATTTTCACAAAACCATTTAATTAACCCAGGGCATTTTCACACACTTAGATCTCACTGCTGATTAGAAATGTGCAGCAGCAGTTAAGCCTTGTGTTTAACAACCATACAAATGCAAGGTTAAAGCAACACATTAGTTTGACTACCAGGTCCATCATTACTGCAACCTTTTCTACATTACAAGGTTTTGTTGCTGATCCTATCTGAAAATACACAGCCCCAGCAGCATTGCTTCCTGGAAGAGCAGTAGAGCTATGCAAGCCAGTCACCTTTTTGTGGCTTCCAGTGCAATGACAGCAGCTGTGATCTTCCAAGTGGTTCGGGTTCTTTTGTAGCTCAGAAACTCCAACTCAGCTTTTAGGTATAAGAGACTGAGTAATAAACATAGAGGGTTTATATGGACACTTATGCAACTGGTTTCTGGAACTTTTACACCAGAAGTTGTTTCATGTGAAAGGAAGGGATTTATTCAGACATTTGCTGTCATGAGGGGGAGCTCAGTGATGGGGTAGGCCAGTTCAGAACTCACTTGTGCAAGAACTCTTATCCTTTGAAGATGGAGCAGGAATTAACCAAACCAAGCAGAATTGCCTCTTTCTAGAGAAGTCCCCTTTTTGGGTAGGAACAGCTACTTTTTTCCCCACAATATGAACAGTGTATAATCAGAATTTAACCTGCTGCTTAAAAAAACAATCTTCATATTTATTTCTCCACCCTCCCAGGTGCATTTTTGTTTCCCAAGAACAACTTCCTTTGATGTAAAATAATGCAAATTCACAGAGTGGCTCTTGAGAACAGCAAAGATGGGGAAGGATGAGGCTGGCCCAGGCACATGGGCAAGAGACAGACCTGCCAAGACAAGAGAATAAAGCATTTCAAGAGCAAATGAAGTTTGGTAAGGCCAGAAAACCAGACAACTCCAAAGTCTACCATGACCCTCTGTGCATGTTGGGCCCATTTGTAATTAGTGATTAATGTTAGCCAAGGATCTGTCCTTTTACTTTGAATTAAATACAAGGTTCTCAAGGAAGGTGATTGCAGTTCAAATGCAGACGGTGCATATGTGACCTGCATATACAGCATTAGAGACAATGCTGATCAAATCCATTTCCAAGAACAATTAATTGCATTTAAAAGTCACATTTGAAAAAAATCACTTTCAGGAAGTGGGTTTTTTTACTGGTAGATGTTTGAGAAATATATATTCCTTTTAAACATGTGGGATTGTGTGTCTCACTATTTTGCTGAAATGGTTCATACTGCACCTCTAGAAGAGTGGTTCACTGCAGCTTCCACCAACAAAAGCTGACATCACCCAGGCATGCTGGAGATGTTAAGATCATGACAATCCCACTGGGTCAAGCAACATCTGTCCCTATCATGTTTTTCCAGCGGTGACAGGTGCTCAGATAGGGCCACAGAACAAGGTATCTTCCATTGATCTCTCTGTGCCCTGATAGTCATGTTACCTCCCCAGCCTCTCATCTCCCTTCCCCTCATTGTGATCTTCCCCCACTTTTCACTTCTCCCCACAGATTTCTCTTCACTGGGACTTAGCAAGAGCAGGCTAAAGCGCTGTTCCCCCACATCACTTGCCTCTGAAGACTCTTGCTTAGGGAAAAATTAAAAGCAACATGACAAATACACAGAAACCCTTTCTCTGATGTGTGTCCACAGGCAGAAAGAGTCCAATGACTTCTGGAGCTAAAAAAAGTGAATCTGTGTTGACATTATGTTCAACATTCACAGCTCATGTACTTGCTGCTTTTACAGCATCTTCTGCTAACTCTGCCACTTCCCTGTGCCCTCCCTGGTAAAGCAGTTTCCTTTTCCAAGCCATTCTGCATCAGAAGAGCCTGATGGTTAGGTGATGAGTAGACATTCAATGCTGCCTCTCTCCAATCCATCCACGACTGAGCCTTTTCTTCAGTTTGAGAGAGAAAACTGAAGCATCTCAATTTGCACCTTGCTCCAATGGCAACATTTCTGCAGCAGTCCTGAAGAGCCTTCCCATACCTTCTCCAACAACTGTCTCTTCAGAGGAGAGGAGGGGTGAGATCTGGACACAGCCTGTAGACACACCGAACTATCTAATGGCACGATAACATGTGCTGGGTTTGCTCGCAGCTCCTTTCCTACCAATTTTTAACACTTAATTTTTAACCACTTCCGACACTTCCAGAGATGTCTCCAGGGTAATACTTGAGCAGTAGTTACTGGGAGTTTTTCTTGCAATACACACACTGTAGGGATTTCTTCCTCCTACCCTGTTGTCTTCCTTATCCCAAAAAGTTAAATACTGTTAAGTATCAATATTTCTATGCCTGATTTTGAGCTGCAGCCCAGTTATCTTCAAACAACTGTACTCTACCTTGGTGTCATTTTATTCTCCCCTCAGAACATTGGAGGAACCTTAAGACAAAGAGGCTCAGGGTAGAGTCCATCCTCCACTACAAGTTGAGCTGCCACCACTGTATAGCATGGATAAGTCAGACACATCAGCAACAAAAACTAATAGCCTCTGACTGCTTTCAGCTATTCTGAGTAGTATCAATTCCTTGTCCATCTCCCATCAGTAGTGCTGAAGGCAGCTTCAAATCACTCAGTTTACCTGCCAGTGAAACAGGTGAGGAGTAGTCCCTCCTCCTTTTGCGTGAACAAACTGGTGCAGCATCCCTCTGGTCAGTGCTTGCTCTCTTCCATTAGACCAAGGTCATCTAATCCAATGACCACCCTCTGATGACCAATAACTGGTTCAGAGCAAGGAGTACAAGACCCTGACAGGCACTTACCTTCCTAGGATACTCCTCACTTCTACCAGCTTAGCACAGCCAGAACCAGTGCCCGCTCCTGCCACATTTGCTGAACTACATGGGCAAGAGATCAAGCTTCACCTTTGACTGTACAAAGCGAGAAATTGGGATTTTTATTTTCCTCACTTTAAGACTAATTTACATATTTTAAAGTAACATTTTAAGCAGTAAGTAGAAACTAATACATATACACACTGGAGTGATGTAGTGCAAGAACTAAATTGCATTTTACAGTACTCCTGAGAACATCTCTGCAGTTTTCAAAAAACAGATAAATCACAGGAGGACAATCTTCATAAGAGTGCTACTAAAAAAATTAATATCTTTTAATCCAAGTCAGAGTTCAACTCTCCTTCAAAACAAACTTGAACTGCATGTTCTTCACCTTTTACTAGATTTGCTATGTAAATGATACTGAAGCACTTGAATAAGCTTAGGATGCTTCAACACAAAGTTGCCTTTAGCTTTGGGCAAGCATGAAGCCCTAAGGTGGTTCAGCATTAGGAGAAGAGTAGATCAGCTTAGTAGCTCTAAGCTTCCTATGCAACCTAAACCTGAAAGTAGGATTATTGTAAGGATATTATTGGAAGTCAGTACATTTATCAAATGTTCAGAACTACCACCAGTTTCATTTAAGAGGATGGATAACTGAAATACTTGAAAAAAATGGAGTTCTGTTTACAGAACACGTGAGGTCATGATGAGCACCACGAGTCTAGCTCTGATATTGTGCAGGTCATACAAGTGCTGCTAGTTCTGAGCACCATGAACATCTTCCAAACTGCCTCAGCTATTGCAAGAGCCCCCTAACAGAGCGTTACCAAGTGTAGCTCTCCACATGTTGGTACTGCCTTCCCACAAGCACTTCTGTATGAGTACATTGCAAGTGTTATTTCTATTCTACTTATTTTTTCGTAATTAAATATTTAAACGGTGACAGATTTTTAGATTAGGGTATTTTCTAACTCTTACATTAATAATTTAAAACATTCAGTCAGGCTAGCTGGAGCCAATGGGTCAGCAAGAGGTCTTGGCAACACAGGCAAACCCTGAGGCTGTAAACAAAACTACAGCTCAGCAGAAAGGGGAGAGGATGGCCCAGCTTCTTCATCAGCAAACTCCCTTTGGTGCCTCCTTGGACGCCCTCGGATTTGTAACCTTTTACTACAGTATTATTTACATGTTTCAGTTAACTCTGAACATAGAAGTACAGTGAAAGTCAAAAAAAGGATTTTTTAAAAGATACCCACAAGAGATCCCAATTTTAAAAACAGATCACAGTGCAGCATGCTTGGCTGTGACTCACATTAGTCACTTCAGTCCAGTGCAGAGCTACACACCTTGGCTTTGATGCCACCACTTCACCTGCAGTAACAGGAAACAACAAGAACTCTCCAGTAACAACACTGGATTTTAGGCAGTGTGAACTGTAAAGTTTCCTCGAAACAGAAAACATTTAGGAGCCAGTGTAAACAAGCCATACCACAGAAGTTTAGTAGCCAAGCTCAGCTCTGGACTCCTCAGAACACAGAAGACAGGGACATGTTGGCACAGCTCCAGAAGGTGGTCACAACAGTGGTCAGAGGGCTGGAACACCTCTCCTGGGAAGAAAGGCTGAGCAAGTCTCCAGGCTGGTCTCAGCCTGGAGAAGAGAAGGCTCCAGGCAGACCCTATAGCAGCCTTCCAGCACTTAAAGGGGAGCTACAGGGAAAATGTGGACAAGATTTTTAGTAGAGCCTGTTACAACAGGAAAAGGGGTAACAGTTTTAAGCTAAGAGGGTAGAAAAGGAAGGTGTTTTTTGTTTGTGGGTTTGGTTTTTTGTTTGGTTTTGTGTTTTGTTTTTACAATGAGGGTGGTGAAAAAGTGGAACAGGTTGCCCAGGGAGGTGGTAGAAGCCCCATTCTTGGCAAAGTCCAAGATCAGGTTAAACATGGCTCGGAGCAACCCAATCTAGCTGCTGATGTCCCTGTGCCCTGCAGGGGAGTTGATCTAGGTGACCTTTAAAGGTCCCTTCCAACCCAAGGCATTCTATATACCTGGCTTTGCCATCGGAATGGCAAGGCTGATAAGAAACTTCAGAAAAATTACCTCTTTGCCTAACACGTTCCCTTCCAGCCACAAACATTCCTGAGACTAGTCCTTAATTCCTGGACAGGGGAAACCAATATTGTGTCTAATTATCAGCTGTAAATCAAAAATGGACAACCTCCTTCTGATCATCCATGTGCCCTATGTGCAAACAGAAGGCATCAATCTGCCTGCCTCACACAGGCAATAACCTCAGTCTGCTGCTTTAACTCACCACCCAGCCTACCAGGCTAGCTAAGGCTTTTGTGTTTAAGAGAAGGTAAGATGTTCCTTTTCCCTTTTAAAGAGATATGAATTAAAGATCAAGGTTATCTCCTCTGGGTTTTATTTCTTCAGTGAAAGACCATATTAGGCTTCATCAAATAGACTGAAAAAGACCTTATAAAATAATGACCAAAGCCTTCCAGTTGTCACAACAGTGGATGTAGAACAAATGTACAGACTGCATCTCTATTTACTTAGCAGTATGAGGCCAGGTTGATAACAGGAAAAAATTAAGTGGGGGGGGGGAAGATACATTTGTGTGGCTTGCTGCATTTTAGAAGTGCACATTTTGATTCAAAAATTTTGATTCAAAATTCCAGAACGTTTAGCCAGATATCAAAGGGATCACAGAAAAATAACAGGGATTATTGCCTATTTAAATTAAATAGAAGATCAAAGTATTTCCAAATGAAACATCCACAAACACTGTTAAGATAAGAGAATAAATGTAACTCTGAAAACTTAGTTATCCATACACACAAACTTAAAGTTCTTAATTAGGGGAATAAATGATGGCCAGAAGTCTTTGAGAAGCCAGACCCTTGGAACACCACATAGACTTGGGAAGCATCTGAATGAACAACAAAAGAAAAGGAGCAGAGGTATGTAGGTACAGAGGCATTTGAGATCTCCTTTAAAGCTTCATTTTCCATCCAGCCAACATAGTGTTTCCCATGGCCCATCAGAGGTAGATGTGTGGAGAGTGCCAGCAGCCTCAGAAAGCCTCTCCCATGGCCAAGAAGTGTATGTGACTAGATGGCAAACAGCTCATAAGATACTAAGAAAAAACCCTTGTTTTAAAAATAGCTTCTGCACCTCCTTGCAGCTTGCCTTTGAGTAGATTTAAGAGCTATTTAAAAAGCCTACCAAGCACAACTCCTACAGATCATGTATTTCAAAGGCAGCTGAAAAAAAATATTCTGCCTTCTTCCAGCCCAACATTCTGTCTCAGATCTGAGATTTTTACATTTCTGTGGAATTTCACAGGCACACAAGTCTAGGAAAGACTAGTCCTGCCCCAAATCATGCAGCTTATGCCCATGCTGGCTTTCCTGGACAGCTTTTCCATTCTAGACTTGAAGCAATAGATGTGAACTTAAGTGAACAATTGATACCACTGTTCCAGCTCTTCCATTTTTCAAGCTCTTAAATATTTGCAGTTTTGCTTAAAGCTGCAGCTTTTGCTGTGAAAATATCATCTTGGTTTCTATTTAAGCAGTTTTTCCACCCTTATTTCCAGGAAAGAGAAGGAAGGACAAGCCAAATGAACACAATTTATGGTCTGAAAGTCAAACAAGAAAGGAGGAAAATACGTGAACTCAATCATGATTTCTGGGGCTCAGTTTTTACAAATGCTTGATAACCATATTTCAATTTCACTGGTAAATCAAAGCACTATCTGAAAGGAAGACAGAAACTACTGCTGGTGAGCCTTTTAGTGTTTAATTAGATTTCCTGGAAGCATTCCTCTTTTCCACATTACACTTGTGTTTTATTAGAAAAACCCCCCAGCTTTCCTTCCCCCAAAGATTGACAGGTTCCTCACAACCATCCAGTAAAGAACACACACTAGGCTTTCCTACCATGTTGCCATCTCCCTCTCCTACCCAGCCCCTGAGCTACTCCTGATATTTCCTAATCTCTGCATCCTTGCTGGAAAGAACAGCAGGAGCATTTCATAGTGTACTTGAAAAGCACACAGTCCAATGTCAATCTCAGGGCAGAAAAATCTGAATTGCTGCTGAGTCAGCCCTTATTACCCCCAGGGGATGTGCCTGGATTTTGAGCAGGACACTGGGATGCCCTCTGTACCAACACTGGATGCTCTATCCCATCCCCCTGCCTTAGAAGTGTTGCTGCAGCAACTTCACTGGCAGAATTGGTCCTCACTGCAGCTGTGGAGGCTGCCCAAGTAAGCAAGGATAATCCACACAAATGGGCTTGGACTGAAGCTGCTCCACTGAACCCAGTCTGCCACACTGCTTGATACAACTGAGAAATAAAGCTCCAACTTCAGCTTCTGCACATGAGATATCCTCAAATTCAGCTTTGCCAAATTACAGCTCCACAAGCTACTGTACAGGATTTAACACATCTGATCTGAAACGGTATCTCTGGATGCCAATACAATTGTTTCATTAGGGAAAATGATTTTAAAAGCCCTGGATCTGGAATAAGATAAAAGAATCAGAGTCAGAGCTGATTTCTAACTATTGAACTCTGCTTGGGCAGAGATCATCTCCTCTCACTTGTGTCAGTGTTTAGAGGAAAAAATAAATGCAGTGTTAGAGCATGTGCATGCCTTTCACTTATATAAAATAGGTATTCATGCACCTTACTTCATGGGCACCAATATTTTCTTCTTCCAAGTAGCTTAGTATTCTTTATTCTCCAATTTCTGATTTGTTTCCCAACTGAAATAATCCAATTGCTTTCACAGGAACTACCAGACTACCATGATGCAAAGGCATGGCAGTATCAGTTTATTTTTTGAGGGTCCTGCAATAAGGAGTTATCAAAACAGAAAAGAAGGTATCCAACAAGAATCAGTTATGCCCATAGAGGGGTGACCTCTTTAGGTGCTCCTTGGGGGTCACAGGGTCTCTGCCAACACTTCTAAATATTGCATTCAGATTACATACCTGTTTACATTGTATCCATAAGCAACTGCTCATTCCTGATCACACCTCTCAAGAGGGAAGCCCTTTCCCTTCCCAAAGCATAAAGCACATTGGATTACTCTTTACTTAAATCTTTACTTATTCATTTTCAAGTCCCTCCTCCACAAATATACTCCTGCCAATTTTCTTTCATCTTGGCCAAGTACATCTGATCAGGTAAGTAGATCAGAAGACCAAATCTGCTGCTTTAGAATATTCAGGTAGCAATAAACCAAGCTAGGCCTACATGAGCTGACAGCCAACAGCTAACAGGTTTTTATCACCAAGTCAAAGCTGAAATTGCTGCAAGTTAACGGGTCAGTTTTAGGTTTCCAAAAGCCTGAGAATATTTAGCCTTTATCCACCCAATTCAAAAAGAGATTGATGCTGGGGATCTTCCCCACGCTGTTTTTTTTTTTTATCCTGTTGTGTCTGTTTTCCTAATGCCCTCTGATTAGATTTTTTAAACTGCTTCTATTATCAGCTCTCCTGGGTATAGAGTTAACCATGTTCATATGTCTGAAGCTGGCATCTTAGCAGGAGTTGTAGCAAAGCATGTAGCAAAACATGCACATTTTTTAGATACTGAAGTTCTCTTCTCCCTGCCCTTGTTCACCATGGCTTCTCTAGATTTCACAGCAAGGTAGACGTTGCCTGCGTTATGCTGTTCTTAAAGGCAAGAAATCGTGCCAGTCCCTCTCAGTAATTATATTCTAAAAGCATCTTAAAAGCCAACAAGCTGTAATCCAAGTTGCAATATCATTTTCCAATTGTACAATCATGCTGAAATTGATTTCTATGGCTAAAGCATCTAACTTCAAATTAAATGCACCTTTCCTTTGTCTTACAGGTAGAAAAGCAATGCTCTTTTAAGGAACAACTGAAATTAGCATTGCTTGAGAGTTACAGGTTCAAGGAGAACTTGAGTCAGGTTCTCTCCCCTCCCTAGCTGCAAGGTACAGATGTGCTGATTGATGTCCTCAATTAGAAGACCTCTCCCATGCTACTACTCTGCTTCATCAGTTCTCTCCTTGGCCCTTCTAACCTTGATGACTAAGTTTTGGGGAGCTCTAAACCTGTGCCAAAGTGCTGGCCAGCATGAGGTACAACAGTGACTGTTGAGGATCATTGGCCCATGGAAAGAAATCCTTCCACTTTCCCAGGCACCCAGAAATCATCTTTATTTTCCCTCCAGTGTCTCTGCGGTAAAGACATTTTACAACAGTGCAAAGCGTAACAAAACTAGTAACTGTTTAGAGACAGGTACCCTGAAAGAAATTATAAGCCATGCCATATTAACCACCAGTATCATGTGGGAATTCTGTGCCGGAAAATTGTTTCACTTGGCAAACCCTAGGTAAGAACTCTGGCAGCCAAGTGGCATTTGATCCAATACTTAGCCTCAAGCTATCCTTATTGGAAATCAATCCTGAGCTGGGTACAGAAGCAGAGTCTTGTCCCCACCCTCTCCCTCCAGATCCCCCTTGAGCACACCACCTTCCCTCCTCATCGCTCCAGGGCTTCCTGTAGTTCTTTTAGATAACACTTCTAATGCTTGTGCAAGACAGTGTTGACTTAAAGATAAAACAAAGAAATCCATTGGGATAAGTATCAGCTGGTCAGACAGTAAACAAACTACTTCATTGAGGGTGAGTGAAACTCCTAACACAATACTTGGCTGTAAAAATAACACCATAGGAAACTGTACTCCAGCACCAGACTGATGGGAGTACAAATCTTTGTTAGGAATGTGGGTTTTCATACGATTCAGAAAGTAATAGGCTTTAGGTCTCAACACAAAAACCCCATCTTATTTCAGGAAGTGGAACTAAGATTATAAGTCACAACAGTTCAGAAATGAAAGCATGCCTGATGGGAGCTTCCTTAAAATACAGGCTGCAGGACACTGACTTGTCAAGTAC